>APFE031021252.1:404143-421439 GCA_000404065.3 Pinus taeda
TTTGTAACAATTTTTTTTCCATTTATTAATATTATCAATAAAATCATATACAAGAACAAAGTATATGGTTTTACATTTTAACTGCACATTGTGTAAATTTACGGGAACAAAGTGCGTAGTTTTACATTTTAATTGGTTAGAATTTGTGTATTCAACATATACCCAACCACACAGTAGATTATATGATGTCCAATGTAAATTAAACTTCATATAGACTTAACATTATTGTGAACCATACATGTATCACATTACTAACCATGTCTATGTTTGAAATGGAATTTTATATTAGTTACGTGCAAACATTTTGTAGAAATTTCCACTTATATCTACAAATATTAACTACTGGTTCATTTATTCATTTGACAGAACTAAATTCTTCCAAGTAACATTTAGCACTAGCATTTATTATTTCCAATTATTAAGTTCAATTAAAAAACCTTCGGAATTTGTAAACTTACCGAACATTGTTATGTGCGGGGATGTAAGTCTTCATCTTCTAGTCAGTGCTAGAAAGTTATACTGCTTTTATAAATTAAGCTAATATACGATATATTTTCCTCAAACAATGAATTATTATTCTTTGTTCTTCAAATTCTTTGATCTCTTTTTCCTCAAACAATGAATTAATTTTCTTTGTTCTTCAAATTCTTTGATCTCTTCATAAAAAGACTTCAGCTCTGGCTCCTTTTTTCCAGAGATCTATTACTATCATCTTAGATCATGGTAGGAAATGACATTTTTTTGAGATGTTTTTGACTCCTAGCCCATCCTTGATGGAAGAGTTGTTTCATGGAGTCGAGGTTGGAGCAGCTTTACCTCAGAAATAGTGGGACTACTTGTATCAGAGTCATTAGTGGAACTAAGGGGGCTACATAAATCCAGCCCATTTTTTTTAGGAATAGGGTGTCCCAGATTAAGGAGTTGGGCCCC
This sequence comes from Pinus taeda, assembly GCA_000404065.3. NCBI lineage: Eukaryota > Viridiplantae > Streptophyta > Pinopsida > Pinales > Pinaceae > Pinus > Pinus taeda. Next base: position 405,074 of record APFE031021252.1, read on the forward strand.
CGTGCCTCTTGTATGTGGTACCACACTTGACATGTCGACCAAAGACTGCACTGGAACCCAGACCATCCTTTTAGGATGGGTGTCCCTGGTTAGGGAGCCGACCCACGGGCCACATTGCCTCATCAGTGTGGTGCCACTGGTGTCAACAGTCATTGGTGGGCCTGAGGGTGCGACCAGGATCCCATCCCATTCCTCTAGTTTTTTTGTAATATCATAGGGGAGGGACGCCATTACTTGTGCGCCCTCCCCTCCACCTGGCCTACGAGCATGTGGACAGCACGCGACGTTGTACGACACGCGTCCAAGTTGGACTGCCACCTGTTGTGCAGCGTGTCAGGCCATAAAACTTCAACTACCGACCTCTCGCCCGCTCGTTTCCGCCTTTACGCCACGATGTGTGGTTTTCCTGTGGGTTTTCTGTTCGGGTCCGGTGTTTGTTCGAAGCCCTCTGCCGATGATGGCGCGGGAGGGCTCCATTACCTGCGCATGATGTCCACCATGGTTGAGATCATGTCCGCCATTGTTTGCTTGCACGAATCCATGGTTGGAACAGGGTTTCTGTTGTTCTTGTGGTTTTCCTCCTGCAGTTCTTGTTTAGTCTGGACCATCGGTGGTTTAGGGTTTCCTGGGTGGTTGTTTAATTCGCGCTATTTGTTGTTTGGGGAGGAGCCAGTACCAATTTCAACCAGTTCGAGGACGAAGGTGGCATTTATAGGTAATTGCAGGTTTTGGTAATTTTTGTGTGGTTTTTTTGGTTTTTTTTTTTTCTCCATTTGCTAATTTCCTACTTGTTGCAGGTGTGGCAGGTGTCGCGAGCACTGGGGAAGGTCCGTCGAAGGTGTAGCGAGCTCTGGACTTGGACATGGCTTCCATCCGGTAGGATTTTAATCCTACCAGCCATTTTCTAATGTGTTTTTCAACACCTCACCTTGTTTATTGGATTTTCTGTTAAATTTGGAGACAGGCTTTGGGTTTTGTCAATTAAGCCATGGGATGTTGTTGCTTTTTTGACTTGTATCACTAAAAATCGGTTTTGTCAATTAAGCCATGGGATGTTGTTGCTTTTCTGACCTGTATCAGTACTGCAACTTCTCTGTAGAGTTATGTCATGGGTTCGCTCCTTTATACTTGTTTTCATGTAGCTCCAATGTTCGTAAATCATTATGGTTTTTGTGATGGTTTTTTGAAACATTTGATGCTGGTATTACCAATCTATACCCTGATTAGGGCGAGTCAAGTCATCTACTTCATATCTTTGACGTTTGATATGTGAATTTTCAAGAGTTGATGGAATGAGTGCTTAGAAATGATCAAGTTTTATCTTTTTTAGTAATGAGTTTTATTCATTCATCTTTTGTTTGGTTGGATGTTGTTTGGAGAAGCAGACCCGATTGTCCCTAGGGACTTATTTCGGTTTAGATGTAGGTTTCCAAGAGTGAGGTTTTTTGTCAAAATCACCTGGATTTTTTCCTTCACTTTACTTCTTTTCTAGCAAACATAAACTTGCATTGTTGCTGCCTTTTGTCAATAATCCCCGCAAGTATCTTAGTGGTTTGCATAATGATATAGTACATGACTTGGTAGTAGATTTTGAACTTCAATCAATACCGACTTGAGCCACCTTGTTTGATGAACAAAAGAGGGCTTCATAATTAGCTGTGAAAAACTTGGTTTAAGGATGCCAATGTGGTAGTTTAATGCTTTCTTGCTTTGCTCATTTAGAAAATGTAATCAATGGAAAGAAACTCTTGTAATGAAAGTTCTTGTTTTGGTCTTGCGTGTCTAGTGCATTTTGTAGGATCTTATTAGTGAGATACCTCACCTAGTTCGACCCTATTTTGGATGCATAGATCTTACCCACATGAACCGCCTGTTTTGAATACTAACCCTTTTGGTAGATCCATAGCACCCTTGTAGACAACAATGCTATGTTGCTAACGGATAGATTACAAATACAGCGTATATTGTAGGAATGGTTTTTGTCTTTCTTGCCATATTATAGGCTGCCTTTCAATATTGGAGCGTGAACAGAGAATGTTTTAATGACATCCTATTCCTCCTTGGATATCCTCTGCATTTATGGGAATTTTCTTGTGTAACCAAATTCCTCCATGATAGGTTTGCAATAGTAACAACCTTACAATCTTTATCATCATCAGAGAGTTTCCAAAACATGGGATAGGCAAGAGGATGGTAATACTGGATTTGAATAAGCGATCGAATGACATAAAATCTTGGTCTTCACATCCTTCAATTTAAGTGCTTCGGATCTTGAGTTTAGATGTGCCCAAAGAGATTATTTTATGTTCAAACTCATGTAATTTGACAAATCTGGCCCTATTGCCTTATCTTTTATTGTTTCAACTGCCTTTCGAGCTTATGTACCATTCCATATAATTTATTAGTGCTTGCAGTAGCTTGGGTTAGGTCCCTAAAGACTATCTCCCATGTCTGCCTATGCCATTCAATTTTGTCTATCACATGCATTTTGTTCGTTTCCTTGGAACAATTCTTAGCTCAATTATTTTAGAACTATATATGACTACATATTTCATTATATCAAAATCAGATTTGTTGGATTTATTTACTTATTTATGGTTGAGAATTTATTTGCAGCTCTGTGTCTTATTATCTCAGTGTTTCAGGTTTTATTCAGCAAATTTAAATAATAATTACTTCAAAAATGAAGAAAATGACTTCAAAGAGTCCACTAGTTCCAATTGTAACTCTTTATGATCTTTGTGGAGTACATATGTTGTGTAGGCTTTAAGTTTAGTTCAGTTTTGAGGGTGCATGCATGGTCTGTTTTTCAAATAGCGTACATCCTTAGGCTGTCCAAGGTGCTTTTATGGGAGTTGTCTATTTCTGGATGAGAGCGTAGTTCTATAGGAGGCACCAACAGATTTTCCTGATGTGTAGTCATCCATGGAGCTAGGGTGTACTAGGTGTTCTGAGTAAGGTTGGGGTTTGACATAGTGAAACCAAGTTCTTATTGCATGGGTTTAGAGACATTATTTTACCTTATTTTGTTATCTGAGAAAGGAAATGTAGGGTGCGCCATTGTGTTGGTTAGTGAGTTTTGGTTTTGAGCTATTTTTGTGTATTAACTTCTTTCTGTATTCAATAGAAGATGGATGTGTTTGAAAGTTAAGATATTTTACAGAAGTATGTTCTTGTAGGTAAGCTTACTTAGATCTAGGTTATTCTTTCAAAGTTGAAAAACTGCTTACAGTGGCCTGCTTTATATGATCCTTGTTGACTGCAATGAATAATTAGATCTGAAGCATATTGCTACTGTGACTTAATAAATACCATAAGACAATAATAAGAAGCCCAAGACCATTGCACATTGACCATAAGAGGCTAATAAAGTCATATGTTTTTCTGTTGGTGACTTTCCAAGTGTTTTTCTAAGGTATGGTATATGTTTTCTGATATATGAAATATGCTTTTTGAGATCTGGTGTACTTGTTTCAGTAAGAAGAAATCAGTTTCCTATGGTTTAATATCCATAAGAGATCACTTATCAATATTGGGAGCATCATTTTGAAGCTAATGGTGAAGTATTAAGTGATTTATTTTGTGAAATATTGTTCATCTTTGTAGTGGAAAAAGAAGCCCCAAGACATAATATGAATTGACATAACAATTTCAAAAGGGGAATAAGTATCTAAGTTATCATTGTAGCATCTTTTGTGGATTGATATCATCTCTCTTAAATATTTCAAAGGTTGGTGTATTTTGTGAGCCATTGGTTTCAGGTCTAACTATTATGTTTGCATCCATTGGGTGGCAGGCTTCATTGGCTTCTCTTTTTGTCTTTCTTATTTGAGCGTTGCATGTTTGCATCTCATATCATTTCAAAACATTACATTGACATTCTGATTTGTATTTTTCATATAACACAGCATGTTCTAGCTACTCTTCGGGAATATTAACTCTTGCATAATATATCCTTCCTATACTTATCATCGTTCCAAAATTGTTGCATTATTAAAGTAGAGAAGGAATCTTATAGAAGTCAGATCTAAACTTAGCATAAAGGTGACTTTTGTGCATGGCTTTTAGTTTCTAAATTAGCTACTTTCAGTTGAGGGTTGCTAACATTTACTTTTCCTTCCACACCATCGTCTTGGAGATAGGCTTGTGAATGTGAATGAACCTAGTTAGCATGTTGATTAATGATTTTTAGGTTGTGTGGATGTGGATGATTGCTTCAGCTTTCGTCATCATTTGAAAAAATTGATAGATCCCAAGCAGTTTAGTACGTATTTGTCCTCTTTAATCTATCTTTTTTCGGGGCAGAGGTCAAATTATAGTAAGGGACCTAGCAGGATATGAGACATGGAACCTAACTAGATGGTTTCTTCTTGTTGATGATTACTTCCTCATCATCTAAAAGAACTACTAGATCCGAAGCATTTTAGGCATCGCCCTACTCTCAGGCATCGTCACCCTTAGCTTTCTTTTCAGTTTCCCTTCATGTTGTTGCAATGGACCATGCCACTATACAGGTGTATGAAGGATCACATCGACATATCCTCCCTCTCATTCTCTTAACTCTAGATGTTCTAGGTAAGCTTACTTAGATCTAGGTTATTCTTTCAAAGTTGAAAAACTGCTTACAATGGCTTGCTTTCTATGATCCTTGTTGACTGCAATGAATAATTAGATCTGAAGCATATTGCTACTGTGACTTAATAAATACCATAAGGCAATAATAATAAGCCCAAGACCATTGCACATTGACCATAAGAGGCTAATAAATTCATATGTTTTTCTGTTGGTGACTTTCCAAGTGTTTTTCTAAGGTCTGGTATATGTTTTCTGATATCTGAAATATGCTTTTCGAGATCTGGTGTACTTGTTTCAGTAAGAAGAAATCAATTTGCTAAGGTTTAATATCCATAAGAAATCACTTATCAGTCTTGGGAGCATCATTTTGAAGCTAATGGTGAAGTATTAAGTGATTTATTTTGTGAAATATTGTTCATCTTTGCAGTGGAAAAAGAAGCCCCAAGACATAATATGAATTGACATAAAAATTTTAAATGGGGAATAAGTATATAAGTTATCATTGTAGCATATTTGTGGACTGATATCATCTCTCTTAAATATTTCAGAGGTTGGTGTATTTTTTGAGCCATTGGTGGCAGACTTCATTGGTTTCTCTTTTTGTCTTTCTAGGTACTAGCATTTCTTCCACTGTAATAAATAGTCTTTCAATGTTAATAATCAATTTTTTATAAACATTTTTGCTTAGCTCGCAAATAAAACTGCTTTACAACCAACCACGCTGTTGTTGGCTTATCAATGTAGTGAATGCATAGAACCATAATGTTGTTAGTGTTTCAAAGCAATAAAACAACCTAGGTTGTAAGCCAGAATGTTTTTGTGACAAGAAAAAGACACAATCCATCCAAAATCCACATCATAATGTGGTTACAACCAAAAACATATGATGCCCCTATTCTTTATGGCCCTGAGAATCTTGAGTGCCAAAAGTCCCCGAGTTACCTTCTTGAGCCAAGTAGGTTGGCCTACCTGTCAAGGGTTGATAAGGAAATGGTTGATTGCTGCCATATGATTGAATCCAATTTGTAGCTTCCAACCATGGAGGTATTGAGTACCCATACCTCACATTTTCACTACTGACCCCTACATTAAGTGGAGGTGTGTAATGAGCATACATAGAATTGGCACCAACTCTGGTAGGAATAAGGCAAGTGGGTAAACCTTCAGTTTGATAGTGAGGCACTTGAATGTTTATGAGATCTTGGAATAATGGTGTATTATCTATAATGGAGTCCAATGAGTTTGAAATAATCCTCGTTTCATTAGCTATTCTTGTATCATTGTCAACCATATTGATCATCCCTTATTCCTTTTCAAGCATTTGTTGTGCCTTTCGTTTTTCCTTTTCCTGTCTTGCCATTTTCTTTTGTTGGTCCTTAACTTGCCTTGCTTTATCTCTTTCAATCCTTTCATCTGTTGGACGTTGTGCTGCAACAATCCTTGCTGCCTTCTTCTCCTTGACTAGATCCTTCTAATGGTGAGCTTCGGCCCAGACAAAGACTACCCGGTGCACCTTGCTTTTTTTTCATTGATACTCTCTATACTGGTAGCTTTAGGAACCGTCCAAGTGTCTTCTCCACCCCTCCCACCTGCATGTCATTGCTTAGTACTTCCCTTTCAGTATCTGTTGGAACTCATTGAACTATATCATTATCTTCATTTGATGCCTTATTATGTCCGTCATCTTCTTCCATTGATCTATTGTCCACAAGAAAATGAACATTTTCACTGTTCAATTATGCTGGTTGTGAGGGCATGTTCATGCTTTCTTCATTGGTTGTTGAGACACTATGTGCATTCATATTGATCATTGCTTCTGCTAGCCATGAAGGTGGGGTTACTTGGCTTGGCAATGTCAATTGGTCATTCTCAACTGCATGTTCAACAATATCATTAACAATATCAGCAACAGGAATTTCATGTTCTTGAGTTGGTGGAATGATATCCATGTTACTATGAATTTGTTCATTGTTATATTGTGTTTCACATACAGTTTCATCATCTTCAGTATATAAGTGTCCTTGAGATAAGGAAATCATATTACCAGCTGCAACAACATCATCTTGGTCATCTACTTCTTGCACTTCAACACCTGTTTGGGCATTCCCTTCTTCCTGACCATCCACATGAAGCAATTGGCTACAACCAGTATCATGCATAAGAGCATCATAGTTCAGTGGCCAGATTTCTATCCTCCTAAAGCCAGCCTTGATATTTGATGGTGTCAAAGCCCTTTTAAAAGCTTTACTTGCAAGCTCTGCTAGCTCAAACCTTTTCATCTCAACCTCTGGATTCTTTGCCATCCATGCAGCGCGCTCTGACCTGAGATAGTTCTTGAAAAGGCCAAACACACTAACATCAAAGGGTTGCAATCTGTGAGTGGTATGAGCTAGCAATGTCAACAGGTCGATGCCTAAATTGTTTTCTTCCTCAATTGTTTGTGCCGCCATGTGGCTCCCATGGCAATCTAATATCAAAAGGTGTTTGTTATTGCGCGAGATGCCACCTGGTACCGACGCAGCAAAGTGAAAAATCCAACTTAGAAACATTTCTTTAGTCATCCATGCATGGGGATGTGCAGCGATGCATGCGTTCACAGTTCTGTATATAGTTTTTCAGTTGATTTTTACCTTTGAATAGATAAAATCCTGGGATTGAAGTACCAATTGCATTGACACAACATAAAATAGTTATCCACTCCCTGCTCTTGGGCAAAATCTTTGGCACATTTCAGCTCCCTCTCTTGGCAATTACGCGCATGCCACAATTCCTCCCTGCCTGTAATCCTGTTTCATCACAGTTCCATATATGGTCTGCTCCATAAGAATGTTTATCATAAGCACTAGAAAGTGTGTCATAGAACTTTTGCACAACTGCAGGGCACAAATTTAATGCTCTGTCTCTCTCAAGGCCCTCAATAGTACACAATACAAGTTCTGGATGCCTTTTTTTAAACTCAAACCACCATGATTTACCAGGAAACCCATCTTTAAATGGGTTTGGCCTCCCTTGACAGATTTGAGCAACTGTTGATTTGAGTTGTATCAACTCTAGCCCATGTCCCAGTTGGGCCATCTCTTTACACCACTCAACCACCTCGGCCTCCTCCTCCTCAGTCATAACTGTAAGAGGCCATCTACGTTTTGTATGAGTCAGTCAATTTATCCAATAATTTATTGATGAGGAAGGAATACCATGTTTTTTTGCAGATGCCCGAACTGAGTATCCATGAAACTCTATGTCGTCAATTGCAACTAACATTTGTTCTTTTGTCCATCCTCTTATAGCACTGATCTTTTTAGTTGAGCTTTCCCCTTGGATTGTTGTTGATGGTTGTTCTATGGTTGATGGTGTGTTAACATCCGCTGCTGTCACAGGGTCATCCTCAACAATGTTCCCTGGTGCATTGTTGGCATTGACATTAGCTGACCTGTCATCATCAGACGATGTGCATCATAGTTGCGCACCCCTTGCCACTCTCCTGCCACTTCTCCTTGCATGAGCAGAGTAACTTCCTTTTGCCATAGATGCAACAACCTGTAAAATTATTGCATGCATTTAGACATTAGAATATTTGTAAATTATGCTTTATTACTTCTGCAAAAATACTTTTCCTTTATTACAGGAAATTATCAACATGTATGTTACAGGAAATCGAATTACACTACTTATGTTACAGCAAATCGAATTGCATTACTTCGTAGTCTCTCATTGCAAATTACTTCGTAGTCTCTCAATTGCCTGCATGTTCATCAGTTTAGCAACTTTAATATGAATTCAAGTAGGATTCTATTATAGTTGTTTCAAATATAATTTTCCATTTTTTTTGTTATTTGGCATTGCCAAAAATGTCTCAGTACTACAACTTCTCCATTGCAGTGCATGGCCACCATTCCAGGTATTCATCTGTTTTCATAATGAGAGTAAATGTTTAACTTTCATAGGACAGTGTCAAAATTTTGCAAATGTCATTCCAAGTAAATCCATAGTTCATCAATCTAGCAACTTTTATATGGATTCAAGTAGGATTCTATGATAGTTGTTTCAAATATCATTTTCCATTTTTTTCACTGTTTGGCATTGCCAAAAGTTTTTCAGTACTGCAACTTCTCTGTAGAGTTATGTCATGGGTTCGATCCTTTATACTTGTTTTCATGTAGCTCCAATGTTGGTAAATCATTATGTTTTTTTGTGATGTTTTTTTGAAAAATTTGATGCTAATATTACCAATCTATACCCTGATTAGGGCGAGTCAAGTCATCTACTTCAAATCTTTGAAGTTTGATATGTGAATTTTCAAGAGTCAATAATGAGTTTTATTCATTCATCTTTTGTTTGGTTGGATGTTGTTCGGAGTAGCAGACCCAATTGTCCCTGGGGACTTATTTCGGTTTAGATGTAGGTTTCTGAGAGTGAGGTTTTTTGTAAAAATCACCTGGATTTTTTCTCCTGCCTCTCTTCTTTATTTGGTGGGGGAGACCAGAACGATATTGGAACCCTTGGGGATGGCTTGATACTCTGTCTATCCCATTAAGGGTTCAGTGGGATTTTGTTTTTGTAACGGAGATGAAATTGTTTTGTGTTTCTGATGTTGTTTCTTGTTGATGTGGCTTAGATTCATTTGAAACGTTGTTTTTTGCATGTATTAATAGCCTTACAATGGATCGGGGGTTTTGATACATAGCCTAAGTGTTTTGCTTAAACCCTTGTAAATATATCTTTTCCAGATTCCTGGCAGAGTCCATAATTCCGTGTCATAACTCTTCATGGTTTTCATGGAATCTGGATATTGTGTAAGCTGACAATGCCACCCATTAATACCTAACCTAAGGTTTTTTTCTTTAAACCCTTGTAAATCTATCTGTGCGAGATTCCTTGAAGAGTCCACTAGTTCCAATTGTAACTCTTTATGATCTTTGTGGAGTACATATGTTGTGTAGGCTGACAATGGCACCAAATGATCGACAATGTAACACTTGCTTATAAATTCTTATAACCCAAACCCAAAGTGATCCAAGAAATTTTGCAATTAAGCTATTTTTCCATGTATTCATCTGTTTTCATAATGAGAGTAAATGTTTAACTTTCATAAGGCAGTGTCAAAATTTTGCAAATGTCATTCCTAGTAAATCCATAGTTCATCAATTTAGCAACCTTTATATGGATTCAAGTAGGATTCTATGATAGTTGGCATTGCCAAAAATGTCTCAGTACTGCAGCTTCTCGTGGATTTTCAAAATTTTGCTTCGTTTTCCTGAAATAAGCAATCAAAATTCACCTCCTAGGGCCACCTGCAAAAATTAGTTTTCACACTGATGGGTTTACATTTAAATATTTTCTCTAGGTTTTGGATAGCACTCACAACGTCAAATGTCTAATATTTCTTATCTCACTAAGATGGGAGAATATTCCCACAAAAAATGAAGGATGTGAGAATGGAATACCATATCAAGGTGTCCATGAAATACATGAATAACCAGGACCCATGATCACACCACAGAAATTTTGTTACTTTGATTAAGTAAAACATGCCACTTGCATGGAATATTTTTAATCTTCAATTTTGCGTTCATTGGAGAGACCATAGGTTTGATTTGGAAATAGTAGTTGAAGGGGAAATTTGCAAGCAACAATCTCAAGGAAGAATAAAAAGAAGCATTGCCAAAATCTAAGAAGTGATGAAAACCAGGATAACTACCAAGTAGTTTATCAATGTTTTCTTTTCCTCCTTTGACCATCTCAAAGCATGATTCCTTTGAGCCCATATCTCACTATAAAACACAACAAAGATAATGGTCAATGCCAATACCACAATGATTTTTGATACCATACTCATTCAAATTAGTGAAGTCTCTTTTGACGTTAAACTGTATTCGGATAATTTCTGATTACTGGAATTGAAATTTGACTCAGAAGCAATCGTTAGAGTCATCTTGGTTTCCATATGCATTGTTGTTCGATTGTTATGGTTTCTGTAAATTTCCATATGCGTTGTTGTTCGATTGTTCCGGTTTCTGTAAATTTCCATATGCGTTGTTGTTTGATTGTTCTGGTTTCTGTAAATTTCCATATGCGTTGATGTTCAATTGTTCTGATCTTGATCTCAATGCGGCCAATTTAAATTAAAATTCTTTCAGCCGCCAAAATAATTCGTGATGAGATCCAAGGGTGACTCCTTGATTAGAGAGAATTTGAATGTTAAAGCCGAACAAAGTTTTTCTGTGCACTATCCAACATCAAGCAATGACTACCAAAAACATAGGCTTACCTATGTAATGAAGGCACTAAAGAGCCCTGTTGATGTGTCTCTAGTTTATGATAAATTATAATCAAGATTGTTTGCTCTTGTTCTCATCATTGTTGGCACATGGTTATTAAATAAAATTTTGAATTTATTTTTGCTACAGTAGCATGGAACTCTTTTGAACCACGTCCCTATTATCTTCAAGAAAACCAGGAAAAACCTCTCTTAGAATATTTAGTTACTCTGAATATTTAGTATAGCTAGATAGATCATGTAAGAACTTTGATAAATGAAAACAATGAAAACAGAACTGTAAGAACAATGACTTTCAATCGCTGTTTGTGAAACCATCCAGGTATCCTTCTAGCAGTTATGGCCAGACAGATCATGTAAGAAATCTGATAAATGAAAACAGAACTATAAGAAGAATGAGTTGTAATTCATATAACTAACTTGGATATATTGGCAACTGTTTTGTGATGTTGTCTTCAAGTTTGCTGAATGGTTTGAAAGCATAAGATGCAACTTCAACATTGGGTGGACTTCTTTTATAGTTTTGGGCACTTGAATTTAATTGGTGGACATGGATGCGCATGGATTGCAATGGCTTCATTTTGAATGTGTGGTCTGGATTTAATTTGATGTGATCTAATGGTTGGGAATTGGTTATTTGTTGATCCATATGCTTTGATCTGTTTTAATGAGAAATAGAGTGAGTTGGGTGTCATTTATTGCAGTTATTGGGTCTGGGTGTCATTTATTGCACAAAGTGGGTTTAAATGTTATTGGGTTGGGTGTCATTTATTGAACATAGGGTGTTTAGTTGTTGAACAACACAACAGTTATGGTTCACATACATTCCCTTTTGTTATGTGCTGGTAGGCATATTCCTTTGGGATGCAAAGCTGCAGTTCTGATGAGTGGGGGTTGAAGTGACTGTTGCTTTGTACTTCTGGAATAGGCCATTTTGGAAGCCTTTATGGTTTTAGCTGTTTTCTAGTTGGGTCAATATGGTTTGCAGTTTTAACTAGTAAAATACTATTTATGGACAGTTGTGGGCCCAGCCAATGTATGGGGAAATTTTGGACATAAATTAATACCTATTTATACTTAATGTTATTTATTTTTGTTTAAATATTAGTTTCAAAAGTCTCAATTTATGGTAGTTTGGTGGGACCAGTACTATATCAATCACTGGTCCTGCACAACATTAAGAATCTCTCCCCTACATCAATAATGCAACCTTTACCCTGAATATTTAATTTTGTTTTTTATTCTCTATACGAAAAAGTTGAAACCTATATGATTAGTTTTATATTTACATTGACCAGAGAATATGTCTCCGATGATGCAACCTCTACCATCTACGTTCATTTTTTATTATCACATACAGCGGGGTGTACAATGTTTGCCCATCATTCCGGGCATCCTGGGCAGGTAAAAATAATGTAATACAAAATGATTAAATTTTAATATATTTAGGATGATTAAATTCTAATATATCTCCCTTGACCTTCGACGACCGTAAGAGGGAGGGCTGACACTCATGATGCAAACTGTACCATGTGGAACGCAATAAGCTTTGTATGTTCTATATTCTTAATATCGTGGGCACTGTACACGTCAACCGCGAATGTTCTATATTTTAAAGCACGTGAATGTTCTATATCCAACATGATTATTTTTAATATATTTAAAATTAACGTTAAAAAATTAGGTAAGAGCGTGCTGACACCGACACTGATGATGCAACCTCTACTACGTGGGAGAGCAATAAGTGCGTCTGTTTTATGAATTTAATATTGTGGATAGGTTGTGGAAATAAAGGACTGGTCTAAAAAGGCAGAGGAATTGTCTGGTTGGTCAAAAGTGGTTGGAATTTGGGTAAAAAAATTTCAAAAAATCTTATAAAAGCAGTGTTTGAATATTGTTTTTGATGGTGGAAATAGATTCAGCACTATCAAAAATACGTTACACACTTAAAATTTTGAAGTTTAACAATTATAACATGAATTTACAAAAAACCTTACCAAATTTTTCTAAATATAATTGGAATTTCCATAAATTTTTATATCCAAAATAATTTATTTTAATATATTTACGTTAACGTTAAGGGAGCGCCTTACTACTGATGATGCAGCCTCTACCATATGGGGAGCAATAAGCCACGTTTTCGCTTCAAAAATAATGGAAAATTTGACACCATTTTGAAAATCAAAAGAATTTTTCTTAGAAATTTGGTTACAGCCATCACATTCCAAAAAATTCAATTCCAAGAAATTCCATATTTAATAATGCTCCATCTATTTTCAGCGTTACAAATATTCAAACACTCTTTGTTGAAAATTTTCTCATACAAAAATTAAAAGTCACCGAACCATAAAATGGTCACCTCCTTAGAGAACACCATTTTAATATATTTACGTTAACCATGGGAAATGCTCCATGACGCCCGCTAACACGGATGATGCAACCCCTAGCATGCGAGAGCAATAAGCGCGTATGTTATAAACTTTTAATTTTAATTTTTCCTAATATTACGTTGTTTTGGAAGTTTGGTGATGGATTAATTTATAAAGTGAAATTATAAATAAATATTCATATTCTTAAGTTTAATTTATATATTAAAATATATTTAAGTAATAAAAATCCATCAAGAATCTATATTTTTAATCTTCAACAAAGTTTTATAAAATTAAAAAGATTTTATATCTTAAATTATTTTATAATAATATGTTTATATAGGGTTTCATTTATTTATGATATTTTAATGTTTAAGTTTGTTGGCAAAAGCATTTTTAATGGAAAGTGATGATGTTATTTTTTAGATCAAGGTTTGTGGCTTTATTCTCATTAAAAAAGTTTTTTTCTTAGTGGGAAAAACTATTTTAAGATATAAAAAATTAATTTAAATAATTTTTATATATTAAATTATATTTAAATAAATAAAAAATGTATAGGGAATTTTATATTTTTCGTAATATCTAATGCAATTTTTTTAACAAAGTAAATAAAAACAAAAATGAAAATTCTTGTATCCAAATAATTTTTAGTAATATGTATACATGCTTGGAATTTGATGTTGTAGAGAAGGCCTATGTCCATTTTAAAGTATTTTAATAGATAAAAATATTTGAAACGTGACATTTAAGTATTTAAATTTTCTATCATAAATTCTAATGAGTTGTCTAAACATAAGTGGAGTTAGATGATTTGCTTAGTTACAACACCTAGATTCTTACAGAGAAAAATAATATGTAAAAAGATTTTAATAGTGACATTATCTAGTTCAACATTGTTGACATATATTTCATAAACAATTTTTCTATATTATACACTTGTACTTGTCATAAATTCTAATGAGTTGTCTAAACATAAATTGAGTTAGATGATCTGCTTAGTTACAACACTTAGATTCTTATAAAGAAAAATAATATAGACAAAGATTTTAATAATGACATTATCTAGTTCAACAATATTGACATACATTTCATAAACAATTTTTCCATATTATACAGTTAAACTAGTGATTTATTATACTTTCTTCTCATAAAAATGATTACCTTCCAATCTATCTCTTAATTATATAAAAAAATTCATATAACAACTTAAAAAAATTTAAGCTAAACATAAAAAGCAAATTAAAAAATATAAAAACAAATAAGACCCATCAAATTTCCACATGGCAGTTTAAATAAATTTGAAATTCAAAACTATCCATATCTAAAATAACGAATTTTAATCCAAAATAATGAATTTTAATAACGAATCTTAATCCAAAATACTGAATTTTAATATATTTAAATACCCTTATAGGTAAAAAACCCTTATAATACTGACTCATATGAATTTTGTGTTATCCATACGCATTTAATATAATATGCACTTCGTATATTAGTTATATACATATAAAATGCGGTTCAAAGTTGTTTTTAGTTTCTCCAGTATATACTCTTAACACTAAGCAAATACCTATATATTATTATTCTAAAATTAATCAGTTATTATATTGACGTAGGAAAGTTTGTTATGTATTTGTGGATTGGGATATATTGTCTAGAATCAGAATTGAAAATCAACAAGTAAAAATTAAAAGTATAATATTTTCTTAATTCTTGAGATGAAAGTTTAATGAGAAAATATCTATATATGAAATCAAAATACTTAATTTAAATCATACAAATAAAAAATTCAACAACAAATTTACCCAGCTAAAAATCGACCCAAAACTCTAAAATTATCACCACTGAACCATCCCATTTTTTATATGCATAATACCCGTGGGCTAAACGCGTCCCTTTTTATTCCCAATCACGATCAAGGTGATCGTGATGTTGAAAGGCTTTACAAACTAAAAGCATAAATTTTATGGCTGCTTTCCTTTATAATATTATCCCCATGTGCGATGTCAAGTTCATTGATGTTATGTCTCTATGTAGTTGTCATGGTTTTCGACGTCTGAATTAAAGTTTATCGCGCAGCTAGTTGCGATTCTTCTCCATGACAGTGAGTGATTCGCGGGGACCAGAGTGTTTTTTCAATCTTTTGGCTACAGTTGACAATCTCCAAGTTTTCTATTTCCTTTCTCACAAAGAGATCCGGCCTTCAACAATGAGAAAGAAGCCCAGCTCTTCCAGCTGCTTTTCCTCGTGCATTTCATGTTTTTTCAAAAACAGCATGACTTGTTTTTGCTCAAAGTCTATCCCCGCTACCGGCGATAGTAATACCGATGCCCCTAACAGAGAAGGATTACATGGAGCATCTCCATATGATCCTGCTGCTCCAGTTATCGTGTCTTCTTCTCCCAATGATCCCTGGTAATGCCGAAGCGAAAAGTATGCCTCGTCAGAAGGTTAGTTCCGATGCCCTGTCTTCTTTTCCTGCCAATGGCAGTGGTGATACCCAAAAAGTTACTGCAGAACGTCTTATTACAAAGGATCCCAATCAAATCCCCGAAAACCGTTTTCTGATTTCCACTTCTGATGCTGCTAAAGATCCGCCCTCTTCTTCCATTCCTGCTGTTATAAAGCAAGATGAACCACAATCCGATGCTGTTAGAGTCGTTCAAACAGTGAACGACACTACTAACAACCCCTGACTTTAGTCGATTGCTAATTTTCTGATTTTCTTAATATTCGGAAATACCGAGCGCATGTCCTTCTCATTCTTGAATATTCAGGGAATCAGCCATCGACATAAGATCAGCCATCGACATAAGATGCTCCAATTCCTGAACTTAAATCGATTGCTGTTCCCCGAATATTCATGATCTTTGATTGAGAAAATCTGATCAATTATAATTTCCATAAACTTATGAATCACATAAGTGAGCTTTTGCGACTGGTCGAGAACGTATGGCTAGAATTTTTCATATCCATCATAGGTGTCCAATTCCTGAACTTAAATCGATTGCTGTTCCCCGAATATTCATGATCTTTGATTGAGAAAATCTGATCAATTATAATTTCCATAAACTTATGAATCACATAAGTGAGCTTTTGCGACTGGTCGAGAACGTATGGCTAGAATTTTTCATATCCATCATAG
>APFE031021254.1:0-19231 GCA_000404065.3 Pinus taeda
AAACACTTATAAAACCTATGACCTAGTTACTTCACTCTATTCCGACCTAAGTAACAACAAAAGGAAATGAACAGAAGTTTATTCGAAATGAAATGCATGAAATAACTATACAACTAAGCAATCATAAACTGAAGCATTTAAACACTACTAATATCAGCATCTGCAAATGAGGATTCCAATACTAAGAATTGCATGACAAAGCAAAACAGTGTTTTTGTTGGCAGCAATGTCAGCTTTGTCCCAGCTCATGATCCCACTGAGGGAGAGGTGAGATCAGAGGTTCTTGATGGCATTTTTCTGGAGATCTTCCCTATTACTAATCTATCAACTAAATCTGAGCATGCAAAAGCCTATCTGATCATTAACCATGACCTATGTAACCAGCAAGGTGTTAATCTACTAAACAGAAATTATTTTGCAAAGACATAAAAAAACAAATAACAATACATGAAGGAGGCCTTGGCTCTTAGGTTGGGCCCAACCCCAAGAGCTACAGGGTCCTATAAAAAACTCAGAGTTGATTCCAAATAGATCTTCTTTTCATTATCCAAAAATAATCATCATAAGAAAGTTATACAACATTAGCTACAAGAAAACGAGATGAGAAAATGACAGCACTCTAGTGAAAAATCACAGCAGTTCCAAAAGTAAACTACGAAGGCTGAGGCCTTCCTATTTATACACTATGAGGGGCCTAGCTGCCCTCCTAAATTCAAGGGACTCGGCTGTTCCAACTGCTAGTAAACAGTCACTCGGAATTGAGGGTGGAGATTTCGAGGAAGGGCCATTTAATGCCAAAGAAAACCCCCCTACGAATCCTTACCTCAAGCTTGGCTATCACCTAGCCCATAATTGCTTGGTTTTGATCCAAAACTTGTCCAAAAAACTTGAAATAACCACGTATTAGCCTCCTGGGTAGAGTGACCACCCTTATTCGTTCAAATATCATAAACATACTAAAAAAACATGCATAATCTATGAAAAATGAGGATTGAACAAGGACAATTAGGCAAAATGAGCCCAATAAGTTACCCAATTCGGGGCTCATCAACTTTGTTGCATCCTTCCTCTTCTTTTTAGCGGAGTTGCTCTCGCCCTTACTAGTTCCCACATCCAAATCTGATGGGCTGTGCCACTTTGCTGGCCAGCGGTTGATCACCTCCTGTATGTCGTGGTCTGTAACCAAGTATGGTAAATCATACCACTTTTTCTGTGAGTCTTTACATGCCTAAATGTAGATGCGGTGGAAATCAGATTTAAACGTGACATATGCTGACAATTGCTCATACAGGGCTGGGGACAACCTTGGTGGCTGATTGATGGCCATGTGGAAACTCATTTCCATCAAGACCCAAAATATCTTTGTTTTTGTGACCCACGTGGGGTCCTTCGTGGCCCAAAGGGAGGCAAACTACGCGGCCTCTGGCAATCCTTCCTTCAACGGAGGAAACTGGCTGTCCTCTGGTAGCTCGCATGCGACCAACACGATGGAGAGAAGTGGCCATGCATAGTGGAAGGGATTTCTCTCATCTTGGAACTCATGGAAATTCACAAGGAATTTACTGCATAGGTACCTTGACCAATTAAATTGCACGCCCTTTGTGCATTGTGCAGCTAACTAACGATACCATAGGCGCCAAAACTTCATCTATGCGACACTTCCTCATAACCTTTTTGGGCTATATTTGGGTGGTAATCTGTAATGCAAGATCATTGATAGACATGATGGAATAGCTGCGCGGATTTTTCACAAGATCAAACTCCTTTTTCATTCTATCTGCCAAATCTTTTTCTCCTGCCTTTCCGCCAAACTCCTTGACTGGATTCAAGCCTTCATGTGGCAGGTGCATGATCCTATGGATGAGCATGTTCGTGATGGGTATAGGAGCTCCTAGGCATAAGCACCCATCATGCATGAGAGTAAGTAATTTCCACACACAGGTGGTATTAATAGTAGTGTGGTGATAGTGGGGTCCCCATAACAGGTTCAACAACCTAGAATTCTCCACTCCATGGATCCATTCCATTGTCTGCAACTTGGTGACACCTAAATCTGGGTAGTAAACATGCTTCATGTAATTTGTTGTTGCAAGGTGAGGGAACCATTCATGGTTTTCCAGGTCCCAATCTTCCATATTTAGTAGGGGGATCTGCGTGAGGCGTAGACCTTCAAAGGGGACTTGCTCCGACAACAAGGGCGTAGATAACGAATTTGTCAGAATCTGGGTCCTTGGTGACCCTTGTCTTCTCTTTTTGTTGAGGGACGTAATCAAGTAACTTGGTAAAGGGCTCTACTCCCTCGGAATCTATGTCTTCGGTGCCCTGTCCATCCTCAACCTCCAAATTGACAACCCTTTCGGGTTTCTTGTCCTTCTTCTACTTTTGAGTGGCAGAATTTTTTTTGGGTGACTCACGCACTAGACCAGCTTCTTCTATTTATCCTTTTTCAGCTTCTGGGTTTCTCTAACAAGTGTAGGATTTGACCTAGGCAACCTCGGTGTTGTAAGCACAGGATCTGGAGCCTCCATGCTCACCACCACTGGAGCAACTCCTTCTGATGCAATATCTCCCATAGTGCTCATGGTCTCAGCAGGGATCAGACCTAACATGGTTTCAAGGATAAATTTCTGGGTTAACTCGGGTAAATTGGTAAAAGCAAGGATCACAACCAAATCCTCAAAGAATGAGTGGCTCATAAGCAACAAACAACTCAGCTCAAAAGCTCTAAGTGTGCAAAGTGTTCTTTGTTGGACTGACACACATAATTTATAAGGGTTTTTGAATTCAAATCTGACCGTTCCCCCCAAAATTTGATCATTCATGTTGTTTTAGCAGCAAATTTTCAAATATTTTAGCCTTAAATTCTCCCAGCCCACTCCTCTTAACTGTCTCTTGACAGTCAAATCATGAACATTGACTCCAACAGTCACTTTCCTGCTATGTTGCATGCACCTCCCTTCGTAGTGTAGCTCCCTACGTGAAACTTCTTATACTATAACTTTATCATATTCCGCACAACCCACCTGTTGCATAGTCCTCCAACCTGGGCATTGTAGTTTATAGTACCGCACTCCCTTGCAACTGCCTGGAGCACTAAGACTGTCCTGTCATCATATAGTCATTGAGTCAAATCCCCTGTATATGGCTTCAATCAACTTCCATTCACCCTTCCCGGAAAAGGTCCTTTATTTAGCTTCACGAGCTGGTTTGCACCTCCACCTGTAATTTCTTTGATAACATATGGCCTCTTCCAGTGCATCTGAAATTTCCCCGAAATCTTAGTGAACTTGCTATCATACAGTAATACCAAATCATTTACCTTGAATGTGCACAACTTGATGTGTCGATCATGCCATGCTTTTTCACGTTCCTTCTGTACTTGCTAATGGAATCTAGCTAAGAATCTGTCTTCTTCAAGCTCCATTAGCTGCACAAGCCATCTTTCCAAGTCTTCGTGATCTACCATACCTGTGAAAGCTACTATACATAGACTAGGCACGATATATTCCATAGGCATCACAACTTCTATGCCATAGACCAATCTAAAGGGTTCCTGACCTGTCAGCTTTTTGCAAGTAGTCCTATACGCCCATAGCACTACAGGTACGTGCACATCCGAATAATTTTGTTACGCTTTACAAATCTTTATCATCGTGTTCTCCAGGATCTTATTAAAGGCCTCAACTGTTCCATTAGCCTGAGGATGATATGGTGTGATTTTTTGAAGATGAACCTGGAATTCTTCAATCAACCACTGATCGTTTCATTTAGGAAGTGTGTACCACGGTCACTCATCAACACTTTTGGGCAGCCAAATCAGGTCAACACATACTTGAAAAAGAACTTCGCTACTATAGCCCATGTACAATCCTTCACCAGCTACGCCTCCACCCATCTGGTTAGATACTCCATCGCAGTGATGATATAGCGCATACCTGTCTTCTTTCCTGGGGGATGAATTGGTCCAATGAAATCAATTGCCCATTTTTCAAATAGCTGCAATGATACTTGAGGATTCAGTGGCAACTCGTCCCTCTACGATGGTCTGCTCGTTCGTTGACATGCATCACATGCCCTACAATATGCTTTCGAATCTTTATGTAGCGTAGGCCACCACAGTCCTGCGTGCAAAATCTTCTGCGGTGTCACTTTTCTTGCATAATGTCCTCCCGCAGCTCCTCCATGAGCTTCGGTGAGGATGCTATTCTGTTCAAAATCTGGCATGTATCGTCGCAATATCTCATATGCACCCATCTTATATAAATGTCCTGCAATTACTGAGAAATCCACTGCACGCACTACTAACTCTTTATTTTGATAATTGGTGTATCCTTCTGGTGCCATTACTGTGGTCAAAAAGTGGATAAGATCAGCAAAGTGGTTATCGACTACGCACACCATGAAGAGTTGTGCATAAGGTAATCCTTCCTCCATATTAGTAGGCTCCTCACCTGTCTCGATACACGAGAGATGGTTAGGTCTTGCATTCAACCGTCCTGCTTTTACAATTACCTCAATGTGATACTCCTGGAATAGAAGAAATCATCGACAGATATTCCTCCCCAACACAGGCTTATTTACTAGGTATTTCAAGGAAGAATGATCTGTGTACATTTTTAAATGTCCTCCCAACAAGTAGTGCTTGAAATTTTGAAGCACGTATACCATAGCCAGTCCTTCACGCTCTATCGTTGAGTAGTTCTTCTCGACCTTTGATAATTTCCTGCTTGCGAAGGCTATAGGGTGGTCCATCTATCCTTCACGGCCTATGTTAGCATTGCTCCCAACACAATGCTTGAGGCATCGACATGTACATGAAATTCCTTTTTCCAATCCGAGATGACCATTATTGGTGCAATGACCATCTTCTTCTTCAATACAGCCAAACCGCACTGACATTCTTCATCTGAACAGAATGTGGAGTCCTTCTTTAGCATTTTCTCCATGGGCACGGTAATCTGATCATAAGCCTTGATGAAATTTCTGTAATATCCTGTATGCCCAAGCATTGCGCGCATCTGTTTGACACTTCTCAGGGCTTCCAAATTTACGATCACCATGATCTTGGCAGGGTCCACCATCAACCCTTGCTTGCAAACCACATGACCCAACAGGATCCCAAAGGGGCACATAATAGACACTCTTCAGGTTTAGCGTGATCTGGTATCTGCGACATGTATCTAGCATCAGACCCAGACTTGCTACATGGCGCTTCACTAAGCCGAACATTGTCCAGTCATCGAAATACACCTCCAAGAACTTATGTATGAACTCCTTAAACGCATCTATAACCACGTGAAAGAATATTGCGGGCGCATTCTTGAGTCCAAATGGCATGACAGTATACTGAAAACAACCCCATTCAGTCGTGAAGGTTGTTTTGCTCCTATCCTCTGGCGCGATCTTGATTTGATGGTACCCCAAATATCCATCAGTGAATGAGTAGGCCTCCTGCCCTCCAACATTATCCAATACCTCATCAGTAAATGGTGTTTGAAAAGGATCATGGATGGAGGCATCATTAAGTTTCCTTAGATATATGCAAATCCTTATTTCTCCCTTTTGTTTCTTTTCTTGAACCACCATCGAGCTCACCCAATCAAATTCTTCCATAGGTTTGATAATTCCTACCTCAAGCATCTTATCCAACTCTAAGTGGACCTTCTCCTTGCACTTAGGATTAAGGAAATACAACCTCTACTTAATAGGCTTCGCGTCCAGTTTCAAAGTAATTTTCATCACACCCAAGTCACCTATGATGCTTTTCAGGTTCGAAAACTTGGCAAGAAAAAGATCCTGGTACTCGTGGAATAACTCAACAAATTTATCCACTATGCCATCATCCTAGTAGTCCTTGATATTCACAAATTTTGGCTCTGCTTCAGTACCATTATTTAATTGCTTGGTTTTTAAGGGCACGGTGATATTCAGGTTCTCTGTTTGCGGACCTTCAACTTTGCGATGGCCTTCTACGTCTGGAATATTGACATTTCTTGGATCTTCATCCTCCCCCTCAGTGGTCACATTATAGAATTCCAACACATGGCATAGCTAGGTGCTCCAATCTGGATGAACCAAATCCAATCTGGATCCTGCTGTATTCTAAAGATCACTGCCTTAACCTCTTGCAGAGCTTCATCAATGCTTTCGAACCCATCTTCAAAATGGAAGGTCATTAAGAATCCTTCCCTTAATATATCCCACTCTACAGTTCCATGACAGAGCTCCATTTCTAGGTACCAATTCATAGGGATTATATTGAAAGTATGACAGAATAAGTGCGCCCACTCTAGCTATGCCTCCATTCCATAAACTTTAGTCCACTTCGCTAAATGATCACATGGATTATTTCTCCCATCGTACTTCTCAGTCAATCGAATTTTAGGATGACCAAATCACAACCTCATCATCCTTCTATAATCTTGTCATTCCTCAAATCTATCCTTGTGCGTACCCCACCAATGTATAAGCATAGCGCGCAACACCAAATCCAATGCTTAGAAGCAATGATCCTGAGGGACCTCTCGTTCAAATACATCCAAAAACTTATCTACGTTAGTTAAGCCATTATAATAGGTTAAATTTCTTACCTCCGATGACATGCATCACATCAATTTAGTCATCATGTTGTAGTGCAGCATAGATACTTCGTGTAGCCTATTCTGTCAATGCTCCAGTTCTTCATTTGAATCTAAGGTACAAGAACTTTCCCAATCCCATGCAATCTATCCATCAACTGTTGGATTAATCCAATCTTGATCTTGCATAGTTATTTTGTAAATTTGATCCAAGTCATCATCACTTTCTTCATAGTCACAAACCGGTTCAGTATAGCATGACCCTTCCATAGGGTCCAACAATACTACAACCCGAAGAAATTTCCTCTCGAATGACATTGTTCTTTTATCCAAGATGATGACTCCATTCATATAAATGGCCGAGTTAATTCCAATGAGTGCGGGGTATGGATTGGTTTCATCAACAATTTATATTACTTCAAGATCGGCCAGCACGGTCGCACCTTCTATATATATGGTGACTCCATGTAGTCATCCCATGGGGATAATCTTTTGTTGTTTCACCATCCTTAGTTGAATCGGAGACCACTGCAATGCAGGTCTCCCCCTTCTCTCCCATGTCTGTTTATGCAAAACGTTCATGTCAGATCCCAAATCCAGAATAACCTGGTCCATCTCATAATCTCCTATCTGTGTGGTGAGCCTCATCTCGCACCCTGTTTGGGCCTTATGTTTGCCAATTTTTCATACTACATGTTGTCCATCAAGAGCATTTTCCTTACTAGCACATTTGTTTATCAACTCCTACAAACCCTTCACAACCTTGTTTCGCGCAGAAGTTTCATGCAAGTTTCCAAGAACATGGTGAGTATGGTGAGTACAGAAGGGTTAACCTCTGTAGGTGCACTAGTTTCTGGTGCTTTGTTCTAACTTCCTCAAGTAGATGCCTTAGCAAAGCTTTTCTTAGCCTCCATAAATGTTTCCTTCATGTGTGCTAGATCAAAACAACATTCTTTCTCTGGGGCCTTGCGAACCCATCCATCCTCTTCAGGTTGTTTTCCCTTATGATCCCTGGTTGTTACTCCACTTCTCAGCACGATATTCACATTTGGATCTTCCTCCTAGGGCTCATATCTCATCATTTGTAAGTTCTACGCAGGTTGCTGAGGCTGTTCCTTCTTCTTCTGCATCTTAGCAATCAACACAGGGCATTCTTCTATGGCGTGGTCAAATTGGCTATAGTATTGGGAGGACGGACGTGTCTGAATCTGACACTCCCATGTGTAGCGCCTTGGTGTGCCACAGTTATAGAAAATAACCTGACTGCGGCCTCGACTAGGTCCTCCTCCTCCTCGAACTCGTCCATGCCCCTAATATCCTCCATGCACTCCCCCAATTCCCTAATCCGGAGGCTGAGTTTTTGCTTGCATTCGATAGGTAGGTGTTATGTCCATCATCAACTTGTAGATATGACAGTGGTGCTCATCTTGGCCCATCGATTTGCAAAAATCGCAGAACAACTGTTGTGGTGTCTGAACAAATTTTTGCAGCAAATGAAAATTATCCATTACGTGTTTTCTAGCCACCTGACAAATAGCACACCATAGTGCAGGCCCTACAATCGGTCCTGCCAGAGCTTTCTGTCTAAAGGGAATCGGTCCCCCTCTCGTAATATAATTTGTGAAGACAAGGAAATGGTCTTTATCATGCCCCTGGCTCTTACACTTAAGGCACCAGACTTCCTCGTGCACCTCTAGCCTATTCTCTTTCTCTTTTTTCAAGCTCTGCAATTCCAAGCAGAGGTTTTGCAATCGCGAGTGAATCTGCTGGACTCCCAAAGTCACGTCTTGAATGGGCGTCTCGTGTGATCTCATCGCACTTTCCAGGGCTTTTGCTTGAGTTCCTATCTTTTGCTGTGACAAAGCAATCCTCGGGTTGGGAAGAAGTGAGGCTATAAACCATTCACGGTGCTGACCATCTATGAGCTGCATATTAGCTTCGCGGATCACACATTTCAGCCTTTGATCTAAATCCCAAGGCATCTCACTAGTCTTCATCGTGATTGCCTTAAATCCAACGACTGACTGTGAGTCAGACTTAGGCTTACTAAATTCCTTGTTTAAAGCATCCTTACTATGTGCTCGCGTTGCTAAAGGATGATTAGTACAACACTTAATATACCACGTCAGCACGCAATCCTGGAGAGCGGTAACTAAGTGCGCCTTCTTTATGTTGTCATTAGTGATATGTTGCGCAGTCCATACAACATTCATAAAAAACCAAAATTGATCTGTATCTTCGCTCCCTATACCCTTGAAAATCAGCAACTTTACTGAGTTTGACATGTTGAATGGCGGTAGTGGTGGCAGTGGTGTGGGTGAAGGTGTATGTTGTGGAGGTGAAGGTGGAGGTGGAGTGGATGGATGATGTATCCACAGAAAACCCTATCTTATTAGCTAGACCGCACTTTGCGATGAGTCTTGTATTGTTCCCTTGTTGTCACTCGAAGGTGGTCCAATTAATGGGCTATATTCATGGCCTGCTTTCTCTCGATTTCTGAAGATCTGTCCACTTTGCGTAGATATGCGCATCAAGGTAAGGGCATAACCTATTTCTCACACAAGAGCATCTTAATCCAGGTATTCTACGATCTTAGATACTTACCTCATGGTCCCTTGAAGAAGCGTCGCTTTGCTTCGTCGTAGCTGACTGAGGTATCAACCACGAAATCTATAAAAAATCCTCCTATAATTTGATTGAGCCAGTGGTCAACATCATGCATGATCTTGTCTTCAGAAGTTTCTAGCCTTCGCACTAGCTCTGAAGTCCACACTATTGGACCATTAAGCCTCCACCTTCCTTGGCCATCTGCCAACTTAGCTAACCACTCGTATAGTTCGACCGGGAGGGTGTAGAAGAAAATTTTGTGTATTTATGTGTACAAATATTTGTCTAACCACTTCTCCTTTGACATGCGTAGATTCTTGTTCTCTTGCGCTGTGAATTTGTAAATCTTCCTATCCAACCACTTCTCAATTTCCTTCTTGGTCGGATTCTAGTGATGCGACATCACACCTCTCTTTATGTAGATCTCGGTCTCGACAGTGAAACCATTTGTTAGCTTAATGGGTCCTGACCTAGGTTCAGAGGTAATTGCGCCAAACAAAACCATACACCACTGGCCCTTTCGGCATCAACCCGCGTAGCTCAGGCTGAAGTCTCACCCGAAGAAGTATGGGGGGATGTTGGAACCAAGTTTCTGCATCCAGAGATCAGTGTGACACCTTTTATTTCCCTAGATCTGCGTTCAAATAGACCTATAAGCCCCTAAGGCATGGTATTTCAACTTCACTTAAACGTCCCTTATACCTTCACGATGGTCTATGATAGGGTTTTACATACCCTTAATAGATAAAACATCCACTTACGCACCATAAAGCAACCCTAGATTTGAATTCGCACAGATCTACTTAAGTATTCAATAAACAAAACATAATGTATTATAATCTTCATGTAAATACTAACATGCATTGTGTACAGTTAGCAAGACTTATCCAACATAGTCGCACATCAATACATCAATA
This sequence comes from Pinus taeda, assembly GCA_000404065.3. Taxonomy (NCBI): domain Eukaryota; kingdom Viridiplantae; phylum Streptophyta; class Pinopsida; order Pinales; family Pinaceae; genus Pinus; species Pinus taeda. Next base: position 10,103 of record APFE031021254.1, read on the forward strand.
TTTCATAAAGGCATTATTTTATCACATCATATATTGCAAACATAAATAAGAGAAGTAAAAAGATGAACACATGAATTTCTCCAACAACCTTCTTTATTGATATTCAATATGAGGTTATAGACTCAAACTTCCCAATGCACTCAGCTGCAGGGGTCCATGCACTCAGTCGCGGACTCTACTGTAGGCCTCTACGCACTCAGCTGCAGAACCTTTCCCCCCTCTATGACTCACTTCTCTGTGTTATCTTCTATTGACCCATTACATCCATCATTATCAGATTATTGATTTCTTGCCTTAGATTCTCTAAGACACACCTATTTATAGCTTTTTACATACAATCCCATGGTCCGCAGACCATGGGTAGATCTCAAAACTGACTTGACTTTACATAAACAAGAGGCTAGACCCCTTTTGACTTCTAAATGTCTACGTGCTCTACATCCACAATTTTCAGAGACTTTACATATTTTTACAAAAATTTACATCAAAACTTGGGTTTTTAACCCCAAAACATGACTAAGGGGACACCATCCCAACAATATGGGCTATTGAAATGAAATGGCTATTTATTTTTTACACTACCTTTCATGTTGGGTACCATTGTTAGGGTTTTTAAGGTTGTTGAATTCATCTTCCTAATTTTTTTATTTTTTTTTTGGTTCATGCATATATTGAATGTGACTATTCAGAAAACTTAGACAACGTTGAACGTAACCACCAAGTTGTAGATTCAAACTGCCATTTTTGCCCTTTTTTTGAAGATTTATGACCCTTTTTTGGCAGGGATTTTACAGTTCTTTCAAAGTTATGTTTTTCTTTAATCCAATAGTTTGAATGTATGTACTTCGAGTTTAAAATCTTGCCACCTTAGAATTGTGGTTTCATAGGTTCGTGAGTAGTCTAAATCTATATTAAAATTGCACTTTGAAGCATGAAAATTACAACCTAAGGATTGCTTGGTTTGACATATTTCGGTGCAAAACTGAAAAGATTTGAGTGTCAAATTTAAGTTGGAGAATATCACCTATCATGAAGCTCAAGATAGAGAGTATCATGTAACCATATTACTTTTGCATATCAAAATTTGGTATTTAATGTGTTAAAGTTATAAACCTAAGGCATATACATCAAAACTTTGCGAAATCCAAAGTAATAATCTCATTGAACGTTGAACATTTCATACCCTACATTTCAGGTTAGTCAAACATCCATTTGATTTGTAATGTTATAGCTTTAACTTCCAAAAAAAAATTCAAGCCTCCTTCATAAAAACGTTGGAAAATATTTTTTGTCGGCGTTGGAAAATCATTTTCTAGTACCTACAGGAGCACTGGAAAATAATTTTCCAGTGCCTACAAAAGTGTTATAAAATGATGATATTGAAGTCTCTATGCAAAGTTATAGTTTTGGAACCTTGAAAAAATCTTATTATTGAAGTTAAGGGGTCAATAAAGTGCTTCTAGGTAGCCATGTCTTGATTCTTTTTGGAGCTTAATGTTTCAAGTGAGTTGCATCACCCCTCACCAACACTAGGAAAAAAATGATAGATATGAAGGACTTATATAGATATATTTATTGACTTAGAGTAGAGGGATAATAAAGATTGATCATTTACAATATCTACAGGAAAAGTCAATGAGAATAAATGATTTAGAAAAAAGAAAATTGATAGGTCAATAAAAGAGAGATAAGGGAAGGATCATTCATAGTCCAAAACTCTAGTTTGGATTGGCCACATTTTTTTCAATCTTCGTGAGAACACCAACTCAAAGAAATATCACTTTGTTCATGAATACTTTAAATTATTACTACTTCACAACTACAAACCTAGGTTTAAGGAGGGGATTCATGTCCATCGACATCTCCTATTTATTGGAAAGAAACTAAATTCATCTCGATAAGATAATATGTCATTTATGAGTAAGCCACTATGTAGTCATTGTTATGCCAATGTGGTCATGTGTCAAGGAGAGGAGCATGCTTAGAAATGGAATTCCTCCTCTCCTTTGGCTCCATATATGGGACTTTTCAATGTTAATTAAGTCATAAAATTATAGATATTGTGGATTATTGAATACATCATTCATTACAAAACCCGTGGTCTCATATACATATGTAATGGGTTGTAGCCTTTCATTATAGTTCTTTATGATTGGATTATGACAACATGGTCCATAAATTTTAACCTTCTTCCATGTTTTAAAGGTTTCTTTCATTATGAACTTTGATGGCCCCGTGTCATATGTCCTTACAAGAGGGGCCATGATTTATGGTCAAAGTGGGTGTTTTCATCACACCTAGGTTCTCATAACCTAATTCAACAACCATGGCTATAATTATCGTTGTTGTGTGGGACCTGGGTGCATTTAACTTATTCACCCCTTTATTTGTGGTGTGCACATGTGACTGGGCATTGATTTTTATTTGATGAACATTTTTAAATATAATTTCGACCACACCAAAAAGGGTATATCCAATTTTGATTGCATTTATGTGTAGCTAAATTGGAAAAAAGAGTTTTCTTTTGTAAAAAACATAATAAAATGCAATGGCTCTTGTTATATTAAACACCTCAATTATGAAAATATAATTTTTTGTGTCATTTCTAATGAGTTATAAGTTATTTAAAGGATGTATGTCCAAAGATTCCCATCTTTTGAGGCAAAAAGAGGAAATCTAGTAAGCTCCAAGGCTAGAATAAAAGACAGTTAACCCAACTAAAACCATAAGAGAGTGGGAAGAGATTGGAGTCGCCACTATGTTCTTGAATGAAACCATAAACCAAAAGGGGGAATAGTGAGGAAAGAGGTACTTACTGATATTATCCCATATCATAATGCTCTTTTAATAGAGATTTAAGAATATTTGAAGATAAAAATCATTTCAAAATGAGTTTCTAGCACTGTTGTAGGCGCTGGTAAATTAGATGGTTAGTAAATTATATATTAACATTTTATGAATGACAATTGCATAAAGGGAGGGAAAACAAGTGCATGAAAAGTAAGTGTTTGATAAATTCAATAAGGAGGGGTAACCATTGGAGTTTGTAACAATTTCTGAGGCAGTGGAAATAAATTCTAAGGCGTTGGTAACCATTTCCATGGTGGTGGAGCAAGCAAGGGGGAAAAGTTCAATTTGTCAATTCTTGGGACACATTGCATGCTGGAAATATGGGAAACAGTGGGCACCTCAAATGCTATGAGCCAGATGGAGAAATGCTCATGTTTGCAATTTTCAGAGAAGCAGGTTAGGAGTCGATTTTTCAACTCTTCAACAGGTATAATCTTAAGCTCACCTCCAGTTTCATTGACTCCTTTGATAGCACTAGCGCTAGGGTTTAAGGGGTGTTATTTCAAGTAATAGAAGAAAGCATCGTGGAGGCAACGAAAATAATGGTTGAGGGGAAAATATGGTTTAAGAGACAGATGGTGCAAGGAGTAAATCTAAATTATTTCTTGAAGGATGACATGCATGATCCTTGCTAGAGAGTTGGGGTGCACATCACAATTTTAAAGCTAGAATGGGTTGAGCCTATGAGGAAGATTTAACTTTATATGACATGTCATGGTCATTTCTCCAAAGTTTTTTTATACCATATGAAATTTCTTGTACATTTGGATGGTTTTAACAGGATGAAATTACCTTTTTACCTTCATCAAAATTTAGTTAAGATGGTGGCCTATGCAAGAAAAAGGATGGTTTGGTACCCACGTGATGTATACCACCACAACTTGATCAAGATGCTACACACCCATGAAATGAAAAGAAAAGCACAACAATCGAGGAGGACATTGGGACACCCCTTTTCCAGAAGGCGTAAGAAGAAGAAAATTGTTGTTATATAGGCCGAGAGAAGTCAACAAGTTACTGGAAAAATAACAGAAAACCATAATAGGAGAAAAAACCCTAGGGTTTCTAGGGTTTATAGAAGAAGGACTAGAGGACACCAGTCAAAAATCTAGGAGACTAAGGAAGATGAGACCATAGAAGAAGGCCAAAACAAAGGTGAAGATCCTATAGATCGTGACCCTATAACAGATTATGCAACGAGGCCAATAACCAAACCCATGAACAAACTAAGGCTTAGGTCTGAAGCTAAACTGAATCCCAAGCTTGAGGAGCCTATTATCATTGAAGATGAAAAGGAAGACGAAACTGCTAGAGATAAGGAGGGGTTGTTAGAAGAATCAGTGCCATGAGCTCCAGTAGCTTAGAAGACCCCACAGAAGAAAAGAAAAAGGGCCATGAGGGCAATCACAAAATATTAGGACAAGCTAAGAATACTTGTAGAGGTAGCAGATGCCATTGCAAACTGAACAAGGGAACTTAGAGTCTTAAACCATAGGGTTTTTTGTCAAGAGGGATAGACTTTTTTTAGTAAATTGTATCATAAAAAGGTTGTAATATTTTATGGTTTCTTTCCTAGATATTATGGATATTAAAGTTTTGTACTGAAAAAGAATGAAAAATGCTCCAGAACTCTTTGGGGAAAACCTTGTGTGTATTGTGGGAATTTTGAGATCAATATAGTTTGCTCTCTACAAAAGTTTGAAAGGTTTCAAAGATTCATGTTTTACTGGTTTTTTGTCTGTCCTCCTTCTACGTGCTTGTTCTCCTTTCTGTTGCTCATATGTTCATATCTTCAATATTGTAATATACTTGTAATGAAATAGAATTCATATTTCTCACTCTCATAATATTCAAATGCTCTAAATTTTTTTCTTTCTAAAGGTTATAAAAATGACCCTATGGTTTGAGACTTGTAACCTCATATTTGAAACCGAAACAGGTAACCTCAATTTTGAATCAACATTGTATTTATTGAATCAACCTTTTCTTGCTTCCTGTACAATGGAGAATAGGGTGTGGGACAAAGATTTAGAACTGATATTTTACACTGATGAATGTGAAACAAGGTATTGATTGGCTTTGATTTATTCTTTTATGAGAAGATTAGGAACAAAGGAGAAGGATATATGCAATGTTACATTATTGTTTAACAGTCTGAACTAAGAGCCAAATTTTTTTCTTAAGAACATATTATTTTCTTATGGGTTCTTTGTATTCATCGTTGTCAGCACGGGCACTGGAAGGGAATTGTCAGTTAAGGCTCCCAATGGATCCCAATGTTCTTTTTGTGTTTAAAGTTTTATAAGCCTGATCTTAGGGATGAGAGTTTTGTGGAGTGGATTGTGGGGTGCTTATTGTACATGTAGCTTGATAATATGCATTCTTGGTATCATATGTATGTTGATTTTGAGTGTTGGTGCAAGGAGAAGAAACTTTTTGATGCTTATGTAAGGTGGTGAGTTGAAGGCATTTTACATGCAAACTATGTGTTGATTAAGTGTGTTGTGCTACCAACATTGACTTGTGAACATGGTGATTTTATTAAGAGGCCAACAAAGACTTACTTGTTGTTAGTGTAACTATTTCTTCAGTGGTCATCACAGTATTCTATTTATTTAGGTTATGTTAAATTAATTCTAGTGCATTAATTTATTAACAAGTACTTTAGTAGTAAGTGAAATATAGGAGAAAGAAATGATGCCTTTCTCTTTGATGCAACAAGATGTATGTTTTCCTTTAGAAACATATCATAGAAACTTTGCCTAGCCAAACTGGACTACATAAATGAAATATTGGTGGATTTATTTGTTAGAGTAGGATATTTTGGTCCGCTCTTCCTCTCAAAAGTTGCTGCAAAATTGGTATATGCTTGCCAGTGGAATCCTACTGCATTATTTTCTCTTCATCGTAACATTTTTGTAAATGGTGTTAGATATCGGTGCATTATTTTGGAAGGTGACAACAATATAATAACTCCAAAGGGAGTTGTGAATGGGATGTGCCTTGGCCTTTTTCCAAGCAGCAAAATCAGCAGGTGTAAGTTTCTAAGAGCTTTAAGGCCTAAAGAGGGATACTACATGTGCATGGAAATGTAAAATCTAAAGAGGATTCTTGGTTAGAGAATATCATTGTCAATATAGACATTTGCACTTAATGAAGGATATATATGGATGTAGCAGAGAGCAAAGAGCAGAGAGATTTTGTTGTGGTTACATTGAGGGAAGGTGTGAAGGGGCATCCATTTTTTCAGAATTAACCTAGTTAATAGGAATGCATGTAATATCTTTTGAGAAAAAGGTTTTCACTTCTTTGGAAAAGAAGGGCCAAACCCCATGACTTTGAGCATGGCACAATGGAATATCCACTTGTTGTTTTGAAGAAACAAGGCTTTTTGGGGTTGGTTGGAAGAAACAAGGATTTTTGGAAAGAATTTCTTGCAAATGACACTGCTAATAGACACGTTGAATATCTTCAACACCATGAAAACAATAAAATACCAAATACAACCAAGCATCTATTCAACAAAGTTTCAAGGGAAAGAGGGTAGGGGATGACCGAGGGGGAAATTATAAGGCACTCCATTAAATGTTATGACTTTTTTTACCATGTTGTAAGGGTTTTGGAATGGTGAGGTGTTTTAATGTGAAAAGGTGGCTTCACAAAAGAAATGGGAAATAATTTTCTAATGCCTACAGGAAAATAAAAAAATTAAGTAGTTATCTTTGAAAATCACCTAGTTAATGAAAATTAACTACAAATGTTTGAAGCTTGACTCACTAGATATTATCCAGTAAATTGATTATATCCTGCAAAGTTGCAAATAATCTTCAAATTTTAAATCTACTTGCTTATCTCATTGTGACACCAGTAGCATACAAAAGCATACTAGTCAGGAAAATCAACTACAAATATTTGAACCTTGACTCTCTAGATATTACCCAATGAATTGACTATATCCTGCAAAGTTAAACATAATCTTCAAATTTTGAATATGATTTCTTATCTCATTGTGAAACCAGTAGCATATAGAAGCATACCAGTCATGAAGGACAAACCCATTAATCTTCAAATTCGTGAGGTTATGATCATAGAGGAACATGACATCTAAACTCGGAATTGGATATTCGGATTTTCTAAATAACAATCAAGGATTTCATAATAAGTAAACTCCTATAGCAACAAGTAGGTTGTAACACCCAAGTTATCCCAAATTTATTGATCACGTGGAAGATTTTAGGATTTTAATGTCACAATTTCTATTTTAAAAGTACATTTAAGTCGAAATGTATTATAAATAATCTTTATTGTTCAACCTTACCTTGCAGTAGCGAAATTTAATTAAATGAACAACCTTACTTTGTTAAAAATTACAATACTCTCTTGGAAATCTACCATTATTTATTTTTAAAATATTATTTAAATTCTTTTCCCTTAGTTAGTTGGGTTTGGCTAAATATGGACTAGTTTGGGCAAATCAAATCTACCATTTTTTAATATTATTTTAATTTTCTTAAAATGTCTTAACTATTTGTGGCTTTCTTTAGATCAATATCATTTATGATGAGCATATTCATATAAATATTCAACCTTTTCTTTATGAACTCGGAAGATTTTATCCTTTTTCTTCGTACATAATTTTTTAAGGATTTGGGTTTTTATTTTTGTTGTGCTATCTTGTGTAGAGATATCTCTGTGAAAAGAGGGTTTTCGCTTTGTTTAGACCAATATCATTTATGATGAGCATATTCATATAAATATTCAACTTTCTGTTTATGAAGTTTGAAGATTTTATCTTGTTTTCTTTGAACATTTTTTTTTTTAAGGATTTGGGTTTTTATTGTTGTTTTGCTATCTTGTGTAGAGATATGGTCCTACTGAAAAGGGGTTTGAATGTTTTGTTTCAAGTGGTGTTTGTGAGACACTTTAAATATATATTCCTGATTACTTATATTTTAGTTTATAATTTATAATTTATATTTTTGGGTTAATTTGAGATAATAAATTATTTATTTGTGTGATATGATATCAAAGTTAAATATGTTTAAGTTGTTATAATTATCGATTCTTATCTCTATGATAAAGGGTTTGATTGAAATAGGTGATGTCTAGGTATTTTTCTCCCTCTTAAACACAAATGCATATTGTTCTTATTCATTATTACTTCACATGTGTTTAAACCTTAAAGTTTATAATATTTTAATCAAAGAAATTTATTTGATGGATAGTATTATAATGCGTAATGTTTTCTTAGTGGGATCGAATGAACAAATTTGATGAGATTGAAGTAGTTTCTCATTGAATACCCATTTATGTACTAAATGTAAGTATTAATTATCTTTTTAAAGAATACGAAGAACGCTAAAATATTTAAATGTAGATTTCCATAGTTGTAATTCATAATGAGAAGAAAATGTTTCTAGAGAATTGTGTTAACAATCATTGAAACGTCTCAATGATGGTTAAAAAAGTTTCTCCATAAACGTTCTCTTCTCATTAACACTAAATTAATTGTTCCTTGCATGCAATATCTTATTATCCCAAATACCAACAACACATAATTCATATATAGGTAAACAAATATGACATACAAGCTCTCATTTTTCAAAACACCATCATCACATAATCCATATGATTGCTATACAAAAATAGCTTTTATAAGGATACACTACTCCCTTTATCAACTGGATCACTCTTCTTCTCTTTCTCTTATTTTCCATTGGCATGTGACCAATTTCAAGATCCATATTTTCCAAATAATCAATAATAGTTTTTGCCATCTATAAAGATAAATTTTAGCAAATATATTTTGTAAGCTTCTTCAACCATAAGATTGCACATTCCTAACATTCATTCATGTCGCATGGTATCATGATATTTTATGGGACATGTGAATTATTGTGCATTTGATACCCTAATTATTTAACGGATTTCAAACTCAATCTTCATGTGTTCAACTAACATATATGATTCTTTTCATTTTATCTTTTATGATTATTGTGGATACCATCCTTAAATGGAATTGCTTCTATTGACGGGACCACTTTCAATTTAAATCTCAATGAGGAATATGTTACTTGGGTCATTTCCAATTATCAAGTCTACGCGAAGAGGAAGTTATTGTTGATGGAGAAGTTTGTATGCTTCTCATAAGAATTTTTTTGCTTGTCAGGCTAAGCTTGATAGTCGAGTGATACCCTAGGTTTATAGACTTTGTATTTCTACAACCAAATCTAAAGAAATAATTCTCAAAATTTGAAATATATTTTCAAATTTATAATT
>APFE031021262.1:0-14770 GCA_000404065.3 Pinus taeda
GAATACATTGCGGCTAGTATGGTCTTCTGTGAGGCAGTCTGGTTGCTGAAGCTCTTCAGTGAGCTGTTTGTTCACATGATGAATACCACTGTGATTCTCTGTGACAACCAGAGATGGGATTCGATTATTGAGGAATCCCGCATTTGACAATGCTCCAGCCGATAAACATCATCTGGGATATGGTAAGTCGATGAGCAAGGAGGCTCCATTGCACTAAGATGATGTACAAGACAAAGCCCTGAGGAAAGATCAAATTTGTGATTTTCCTGAATGACTTGGAGTCATCGAGAGACTTTTGAAGAAGGGTCCTAAATGTTGCATACATTGAGCTCTGAGAGCTCTGGGGGGCTTGCAGTTTTACTGGAGCAACATACGACCACAGGGTGACTCACCCTCCCCTGGTGGTGCGCACTGGAACAAGAAGATTCGCTCTCTTGTGGAATAGGATGATTCGCTCTCCTGTGTAGCAGGATGATTATTTCTCCTGTGAGGCCTGGATTGATGTGTTCTCCATGGCGATTATAGTAGGAGTGGTACTTACTATGAAGCTGACTTCGGGTCAGCTGACACTGGTCTGGGACCAGTGGTACGCACTCTGATTGTAGCAGGATTGATGTGTTCTCGTGTGAGGCTTGGATTGATGTGTTCTCCATGGCAGCCTGGATTGATGTGTTCTCCATGGCGATTGTAGCAGGATTGATGTGTTCTCCTGTGAGGAAAGGATTGATTAAGTTCTCCTGTCGAGGCATCCTACCCATGAAGTCTGGGACTCATGGGAAGTACCTCTCATCTGATCAATGAGCAGGGAAAGGAAGTTAGGGACCATAGTAGTACCGATGGACGCATCGTTGTATCTACCGTACTCCCTATGCTACGATGACCTCCATTGATCTGAGATCAATGATACTGGTCTGGGACCAGTGGCAGGAGTTGTACATACTATGACACTGACTTCGGGTCGGCTAAGACTGGTTTGGGACCAATGGTACATACTCCGAGACTGACTTCGTGTCAGTGCAGGACTGGTCTGGGACCAGTGAGAGTCATACATACTATGATGCTGACTTCGGGTCGGTTGAGACTGGTCTGGGACCAGTAGTACACTCTCTGAGCCTGCGGTACTGGTCTGGGACCAGTGAGAGTCGTACATACTATGACGCTGACTTCAGGTTGGTTGAGACTAGTCTGGGACTAGTGGTACGCACTCTAAGACTGACTTCGGGTCAGTGGAGAATGGTATAAGACATTCTCGATCAATTCTTCTTCTTCATAGTTCAGCAGAGCAGAGTTAAGCAGAGCAGAGCTAGCAGAGCCAACAAAGCTGAGCAGAGCAGAGCCAGCATAGCTGAGCAGTGCAGAGCTAGCAGAGCCGAGCAGAGCAGAGCAAAGCCAGCAGAGCAAAGCAGAGTTGGGTAGAGCAGTGCAGGGCACTGATGGCCGAGATAGTACAGTCGGACTTATGGATCACCAGATGGAGTTCTCCCTAGTTGAGAGGGAGTGTTAAATTGGCAACTAGGGCCAAACTCCATGTGGGTCAGCTTATTTATGACAGCTGATATTTTTATTGGATCCCTCTCGTCGAGAGGTGTAGGATTGTTCCAAAGATCATCCGATTCCGATAAGTATTTATGGAGATATGAATTTATTTTATTTATATAATTATTATCAAGCCGACCAGCGCTTATGTAGGCTCTAGAAGCCCAACCGACGTGTCTATTCATCATCCTCATTTTGGTATAAATAGATGAGGATTTGATGTCATTTGGACACATTCTTCATGTGATCTCCTCCTCTCCACATCTTGGGTTTTTGGTGAAGGAGAGACACTAAAAGAATACGTTGGCCTAGTATGATGCCCTAGCTGATCCAACACAGTGAGTTACTTAACTGTTCATAAGGAGACCTCATACGCTGTTCATGAGGAGACCTTATACGCTTTACGTGGAGACCTTATACGTTGTTCTTATCCGTTGTCCTCGAAGGCTACTATAAGCAGTCCTAAAGAAGAGTAGGACGCAGTCACCTAAAGATCATTTATCCGCAATAAGGAGGAGACTTAGCCGCAGTAAAGAGGTCTATTATACAGCTGAAAGAGAAGCCCTAGCTGCTGTCCAAAGGTACTCTAACCGCAGGTCTAAAGGAAGTCTTAGACGCAGATATGAAGGTGCTTTAGAAGCCCTACACGCAGTAATAAGGAGCCCTTGATCCACTGTTCAGATATGCTCCTATCTGCAACTAGCCACAGTCAAATAGAGGCTGCTATACAGAGTCAAAGCTGGCCTCATTTAGGTGTTCCGACTCGCTGTCAAGAGGAATGTAAATTCACTATTCTAAGTGGTCCAAATCCGCAGTTAAGGGTGGATCTAATGTGCCCTAATCACAGCAAGTTGTCAGCATGAAAGTGGCATGGTTTGGGCATCTCTTTTGTGACAGTATAAGGTTAGAGGACCAAGTTAAAGGAGCATAGTATCAGATCTGTTGAGGTGTCCAAGGCAACTTCATATGCAGCCCTAATCATCTGTCTAAGAAGTCCCATCCGCTGCAGTCATCTAATTGATATAAACTTGGATTGTTGTAGATAATTTAGGTCTGCTGGAAGGTGGAACTATAGCCTAGCTGCTTTGCTAGGCTGCAAGCCATAGCAAGCAGCTAAGGCTAATATACTTATTGTTGCATAACTTAACAAGAAGTGACAGGTAGCAGGCATTGAGGTCAGATCAGCAATGAGTACAACACTGGGTGCAGATCCGTGTTAAAGAACAGCTAAATGATTGGAGCAGATCAGTGACAGGGGCAGCAACATGAAGTGCATAGCATGGTCATGATTAGTGCAGCATGGTGCAGTATGTAGAGGTGCAGCAAGTGGACAAGATGCAGCACTATGATAAGTGAAGGAGTCACCTTGGAGAATCAGTTGAAGCAACATGTCTTCAACTGATCTCATATAGATATAGAAAGTCAAAGTGTTGACTTCTGTTCTAAATGTACTCTCTCTCTCTTTCTCTGCTGAACTTTGAAGATAAAAGAAGATTTGATCAAAGGGTTTCCCCACACATTGTGGGGTTTGTCCCTGGCTCGTGCCATACCTTGTGTCCTCTTGTCTTGGCTTGTCTTCTACGTTTTGTATTTATGTTCTATCTGCAGTTTATCGTAATGCTGATGTGATTGCTAACTGTGAAAATTCAAATAAATTGCTCTAGCATAGAACATACCTAAACTTAACAAAAGGCTAGGCAAAAAGAGTTAGATGCTAAAATTGGGAGGAAGAGGAGTATACAAAAAATGTTGCCTACCAATCCCCATTTTGATTTTGAGGGTTCTTCCTCTATTCCTTGCATTGTTTTAAAAAACGGCATAGTCAGACCAAGCCAATGCCTGGCCGGGTCAGATCGATGGCCGAAACGGAATAGTTGGTTGGGTTGTTACCGCGCCAGTCATTGACTCGGTCGACTCGGTAACAACTCGGCTGACTCGGTAACAACTCAATCGGCTAGGCTCTTTGACAAAAATCCTAAAGCACATTTGTCAAAAGTTGTTCCGCCTCCTACATATCAATGGTTGGGTTGTTGTTTATTGCATATTTATAGCCCTAAAATAATCTGTCGTTGTGAGAAAGTTTTGAAAATTATAAGGCCAAAGTATGATTATGCTAGTGACATGAATTAGAAAACTGAAACAATGCATTGAACCATACAATGTTTTTAAAAAGGCAAACGCTCTGGTAATCGACTAATAAATACATACTTACCTATAATTGTTCTAGAGCTTGACCAGAATTAAATCAAGGGTTTTGAGACTTCATTAGGGGCAAAGAATTGGTATTATTGTTGTTGTAGTCTAGTGATTGACCTTAGGCTGAGGCAAAAAAGAATCTTGGCATTGGTGGCTAAGTATGAACTTTGTATTGGACAGTGCACTGGGTGCCAATTTGATATAATGGATATATTCATGAGCCTACTTTGATCATATGTTGTCTTCTCTCTATATTCTAAAGCTAAATCTTTAAAATTATGTTTTTATTAAAAAAAAAAAAAATTGATGTATTTTTTACACATTGAAATCAAACCGGCCGAGTCGGAGTCGGAGTCGGAGTTGACCCTCGGCCGTTTCCGAGTCGGAGTTGGAGTTTTAAAACATTGATCCCTTTGCAGCCCACTTTAGATTACCACTGGAAGAAAGAATTGAGGGAAACTGCTTGTGATTACATATGTAGATGGTGGTATGATGCTGATATCCCCTTCAATGCTTCTCGTTCACCATATTATGAGCCTATGTTTGATGTCATACATGCTGCTGGAAAAGGCTTCAAAGGCCCTACTATGCATGAGATAAGGGAGTATTGTTTGCAGAAAGAAATTGCCTCCATTAATGAGTATTTAAAAGATTTCAAGGACTCATGGGCAAGAACAAGATGTACCATCATGTTAAATGGATGGACTGATCAAAGGAACCGTACCATCATAAACTTTCTTGTCTTCTGCCCACAGGGAACCATGTTTCTAAAATCAGTTGATGCATCTGATAAGGTAAAAGATGGGCAATTGTTGTTTCACTTATTGGATGAGGTTGTTGAGGAGGTGGGGGTGGGTAATGTTGTTCAAGTCACAGATAATGCCCCTAACTATGTTCTTGCTGGTAAACTGTTAGAGGAAAAACACAGAACCATCTTTTGGACCCCATGTGTTGCACATTGCATAGACCTCATGCTTAAGGATACTGGCAAATTATATTGGGTCAAAAACACTGTAGATCATGCCAAAAGCATAACAAAACTTATCTACAATCATTCATGGATTTTGAACCTTATGAGGAGACACACAAGGGGCAGAGATATTATTAGGCCTTCCATCACTAGATTTGCTACTCATTTTTTGACATTGCAATCTATGCTTTCACAACATAGAAACTTGCAAAAGATATTTTCCAGTGATGAATGGAATCAAAGCCAGTGGTCTCACAAACAGGAAGGCAAAGAATTGAAAAAGAAAGTTGATGAATAAATATTTTGGAGAAGGGCAGCAGAGATTGTGAAGCTTGTTGAGCCACTGGTTAAGGTGTTGCGGTTGGTGGATGGGGAAAGATTGGCTATGGGCTTCATTTATGAGGCTATGGATCAAGCAAAGGAGCAAATAAAGAGGGCATAAAAGGATAAAGTGGCTAAGTATGGGCCCATTTGGGCAATAATTGATGAAAGATGGAACAATCAACTCCATCGCCCTATACATGCAGCTGGGTATTTTTTGAATCCACGGTATCATTATAAAGCTAAGGTAGCAAGAGCTTTGAAGGGGGAGATTAGAGATGGATTGATTGACTGCATTGATCACATGATCCCATTGGAGTGTGATCAGCTGGAGATACACCGGTAGGTCACAACCTTCAGCAAAGCCACAAGTACCTTTGGAAAGAGCCTAGCAAAGATTGCAAGGGATGCAGATGAGCAGGTAAACAAAAATTTCAATTTTTAACTTAATACTTATTTTGTTAAATCGTTTATAATTTGAAAGTTGGATATAATTTGTAATTTTGTTGAGCTAACTCATTACACTCCTATGTTTTTTGCAGCACAATGGTGGGAGGCTTTTGGTAGCCATTGTCCTGAATTGCAGAAGTTTGCAATTCATATTTTGAGTCAAACTTGTAGTGCTACTCGGTGTGAGCGCAATTGGTCTGTTTTTTAGAGGATTCACATGAAGAAGAGAGACCATTTGGATCAAAAATGGTTAAATGATCTAGTCTATGTCCAATACAACCTCCAACTTACAGAAATTGATCCAACATCAGATTGGATAGTGGAGAGTCATCCAGCAGAGTTTGATTCTGATGAGGATATTGATTATGATTTACAGACGGTGGCGTCACTTGAACATAATGTTCAATTGAATGCAAATCCTAATCCACTTGTACTAGCCTTAGGGCCAGCAAGTCCTCCAGTTGCAGGCGCTTCCTCTGCTCAACCACGACAGAAACGCATATCTCATCTATCTCAGCTTGCAGCTGTTGCACAACCTGCTACTGCTACCACTTCTACAGTTGCAGTTGGAGATGATGATGAGGAGGAGCCATGGGCCTACCTGACTCTGATCCAGAGGTTGAGCCAGATGATCTTGGCTCCTCTAAAAGTAGCCAGTAGTACTGGTCACAGTGTACTTTTGTTGTAGAGGCCATTTCTAGCCTCCTTGGTTATGTGTTTTGTTTTGATCTCTATATCATCATCATGTATGTATTGGACAATGCAATGGGTGCCATTTTGATATAATGGATATATTCATGAGCCTACTTTGATCATATGTTATCTTCTATCTATATTATAATGTTGTATGTTTGGAAACATGAATGAAAATCTTTAAAATTATTTTTTTTATAAAAAAAACAAATATTTAATGTATTTTAAAACATTTCACAACGACCGAGTCATTGAAATCGAGCTGGCCGAGTCGATACCGAGTCGGAGTCAGAGTCGGAGTCGACCCTCGACCAAGTCGGAGTCGGAGTCGGAGTTTTGAAACATTGGTTCAGTCATTGGTTCAGTTCCGATAACATTGGTCCTTTGTCTCAGTGTTACTACCAAGCTTCATTGTTAACATTTTCATACCCTGCAGACCCTACAAATGGAATCATTCTCATTAAGATATTCTACCTCTCTGGTATGAAAATTATTTGCATCTTCCTAACTGATTTAAATCTTCTATCGTAAAGACACATATAAGACTAGCTCAAAAGAATTTGAGAATCATACAGGAAAAGCCTGCACAGAAGTTGGTACCAAAAATACAAAGTTAAGATTTACACAGATAAATCATAATACTCACACTACCTTTTGACTCTTAACAGTAATGTTGAAGGAATTAAATATAGTTATTGATCTGGAACATAAGTGATAGATTAATCGAACAAAATGTTTACATCAGATGAAGCCATTCAAGATGTCATAACGAAACAGAATGTTTCTTGGCTCTTTAAAATTTAAAAAGGCATATATATCTGATACAGGTTGCAAGAATCTCTCATAGGTATAAAAGGAATTTCTAAGTAGAAAAAATAAATTATTCCTAGGTTCATCAAACTCACCTTGGAGCTATCCACACTTTCCACCATATACAAGCTGGGTACACCAGCTGCCATTAGAATGTTGAATATACAACAAAACGCATGAGCATAGCATCAGTACTAGAATTCAACAAAAAGTAAAAAAGTCATCATAAGACAACAAATCTCTAAGCATTGCATGCATCTGCAACATAAATTCTTCATCTCACACTTTTCAAGAGAATAAACAGTAAACCGTAAACGCAGATGATGTGAAGACAAATTGTCAGGTGCTCAGTAATGTTAAAGTATATAGTGTTATATAATGCCTAATGTTCCAAAGTTCTAGTATAAGAAAATATGTGTGCATAACGAGAACTTGGTGTTTAAACTATTCAGGGTTAAGATGGATCTATGCATTATTTTTTTTCTGTTTAACATTTCACATCTGAATTCAATTTCTTTTCCACACGTGTGACACATATCGTCCAACTGGGCCACAAAAGTACCTCATTTATCTAGGCACAATTACGATTAAAGGGTCAATCTTGAATTTAACCATTTTTTTTCCGCCCATTCCTTTTTTCCTTTTAACATCTGACATCTAACATTTAATTTTTTCCTTTTAATATTTGATATCTGACATCAATTTTTTCCATTTTTTTACTAGTGTGATGGACATACATACAGATGTTATGCGTCTTATCTAACTGGGCTGTAAGAGCATTTCACTTCTCTAGGTGCAATTATGGTTGAAGGTTCCATCCAGAATTTAGTAAAGGAATATCTTATGCATAGCTCAAGGTAGTTGTAGGTTGCACTATAAATTTTTTACCTTTGTAATAAATTTTTCATGGAAATATGAGAGATTATAGGATACGAGTTTCATGTGATGAGTTTATACATATCCTAAGTTTCCGGGCATATTTTATTTCCGTGTATCACAGAATAACAGGTTGTCGCACAAAAGTTATATCCTCCTAACTATGGCAAGGACCTTCCAAAGTTTGAGGGGAACTCTTTTGCCATTGTCCCACATGTCCTGTCATTTATGAAGCATATCTAGGAATTGATGGAAAGACATGAAGATGCCATGATAAGGTTATTTATGCTCTCTTTGGGACAAGGGCATGGTGGCTGGCAGAAGCATTCTTGCAGCCCAAAGAGCATACATTCTCTCAAAACTCTAGTTGAAAGCTTCCTCAAGCATTGCCACCCAAGGTTCAGAAATTTGATGGTACGTATCGGGAGTTGTTGGCAGCCCTACAAGAGGAAGGCCTCCTTGGTCTTTTTGAAGGCAATGATGGCATTGTTGGGGATGAAAGTGGAGCATCTATGAAAGAGGGACTGTGCTCGGAATTTGAATATGAAAACACTAGAGATTTGTAACATGAACAGCCTTGTGGCAGCAATGACAAGGAGGGTCATTCTAGAATCTAAAGTGATTGCTGAACACATAAATGAGTACCACCATGAAAACTGTGATGACATTATTACACCACGTTCAAATAATACAGGTGTCACTCTTTCTGGAGAGGATTGGCATCAGGTTGGTGATGTTTTTATCGGCTGCCCCATAGGAAACAGTGCTGCAGATCTAGAAGAAGAATGTAGTAGCAGTTTTGAGATGTATTTGGCACAGGCTTTATGCTCAAAACTAAAAACAGCAACACTCCCTTCTCTTATGGCCTATGTCCATGATAATCATAATAATGAAAACAGCAGCTTGAGACTCATAATGATCCTTTCATACGGATCAATCATCAGACGATGTATTTGGGGTGTTGATTTTTGGGTAGCATTGGATGTGTTCTAACTCCGAAATTTTGTGGAGGGGCTAGCTGCTAGAACACATGAGATCTCCAAGACCCAGAAATCGTTTGGTGAAACTCCACCCGGAATGTATTTTATTAAAATAATTAATATTTTTAATGGGGTTCCTAAGTCTAAACTTAGGAAAATTAAAATATTAATGGGTATTAATGAAAATATGAGTGAGAAGCTTCTAAGAGACAAGGATCAAGTCTAATTTAATCTTAGCCGTTGATTAGATACTAGATCACAGCCATTAATTTCTCAATAGGAAAAGTATAAAAAAAGGCTTGGAGTCAGTTGGAGAATACACAGAGAGATTGAGGAAATCAATTTTCTGCAGTGAGAAGTTCTCAGGAGGGAAATCGATTGGGGAGATCTTGCAGTTGAGGACAGTGATAGTTTGGGAATACTGATAGAGAATTGGATAGAAGCTTATGGAGGCAGCGCAGTAGCCAAGAAGAGCTGACGTGGGCCAGTCTAGGCCCACGCAGCCTTGACACAGAGCCAAAAGGGCTAGCGCACAGGGAGAAAGTTGCCTTCCATGCAAAGAGTCAGAACTGCCGAGAACTGCCGGAACAACTGGGAAAGCTAATGCAGTGGGCAGAAGAGATGAGGCAGAGCCTCAGAGAGCTCCACGCAGGCCCACTCAGTTACTGCGAAGGGGCAGCGCAGTTGTAGCTGGGGCCAGCGAGTTTTGCTGCCAAATCAGCCGGAATCTACCGGGTGGAGTGAAGTGAAAGTCACTCAAGTTTTCCGCCATTATATTTCTCTGTCACTAGTTTGTCGAAAGGCTAACAAGAATTTGTACTCAAAACTTCTGCTTAATAATAGAAAACCCTCAGAGTTGTTGCACCGGTTTTCCTGCATTGGGTTTTTCCAGGGATGTTTAGTCCAAAAATAAGTGTCCTTTGTGTGTTTGTCTCATTTATTTTTTCAGTACTTGATCTGTATATTTTTTTAGTACTTGATATGTATTTACATTAATATTTTCCGAATATTTCCGAAAATAACTTGTTAAATGAAGAACACAAGTAGGTAATGCAAATCATTTTGTTGCAATAGGATTTCTGACTTGTTCGATTCAAAAATTTTCACATGGCATCAGAGCGATTGCAGATCAAGGAGGACTGAAGCCATTGGCAAAAGGACAGAGGAAAATTTGTGCTAAAGACAATTGTCCCAAGAGACAACATAGTTTCTAGCCGAGAGAGCAGAGGAGGGGTGACGCAGTCACCAAGGGAGGCTCACACAGAACCTGTGTCAACTTGATTGGGTGACGTTGTTGCTGTGGAGGGCAACGTAGTGATTATTGGGCTAGCACAAAGATTGTTGAGTCTCGTTTTTCCGGTTGCTGAGGCTAGAGGTGCAACACAGAGTTCATCTGGAGTTGCTAGTGGGGTGTTGATTCTGATGGTGCAGAACAGTACCTAGTGGGGCAGAAACAAAGTATAGGGAATCAATTCCTCAAAAGATTTCTTGCCAAGAAATCTAGATCCAGTGCTAAGCAACAGCAAAGAGAGATTAGAGGGGTGGTTCAACAATGGTTGGCAGAAGGATTTTTGTGAAGGAAATCAAAATTCAGAGGGAGCTTGTTCCTTAAAGGATTTCTAGTGCCAAAGAAATCCAGATTCGAGTTTTGTTGGGGCAGCAATGAAAGAGGGAGAAGAGAACCAGTTTGACATTTATTTGGCAGCCGCATCTCCAGGAGGGAGGTGGGGAAATTTAGAGTTGTAGTTCGAAAGAGCTACAGAGGGGGCAGGATCCTTGAGGTGCCCAAACTCTTGGAACATATATGGCTACGAGAGCCCTTAATGACAATAGCAGAATGACGGGAGTCAGTTGGTGCGAGGGATGATGGAGCAACAATGGCAGAGCTAGAGTATCAAAGTCTGAAGCAGTGCAGTGAAGTATTGCAACAGTGTGGGAAGCACAGCGCAGATACAACAGCAGCACAGTAAAATCAGTGGGTCAGCGCAGATTAGCAGCAGACATAGCTTCAACATCCATGGACATCCCAACTGACGAACATGTCAACTTTTGGGTGACTTTTTCAGTTGCTCACTTCTCAACAACTGAGTTGGGAATGCAGAAGTTAGCAGTGGCAGTGTTATGGGTAGCATGATGTAGCATATTGAGAAGGAGCTATAGTACAGATGCAACAATGACAATGGCAGTGTCATGGGCAGCAATACAGATTGCAGCAGCGCAGTGGATGAAGGGTAGTAGGCCGAGCATCAGCAACGCAGTGGATGAAGGGTAGCAAGCCGAGCATCAGCAGCGCAGAGGACCGATGTCGTGGATCAATGTGATACTTTTGCTAGGACGTATTGCTAGAGCGCATTCCTTGCTAAGAGATAGTGTTGATTTCTGGGTAGTATCGGATGTGCTCTGGCTCCAAAATTTTGTGGAGGGGCTAGAACACATGAGATCTCCAAGACCCAGAAATCGTTTGGTGAAACTCCACCCGGATTGTATTTTATTAAAATAATTAATATTTTTAATGGGGTTCCTAAGTCTAAACTTAGGAAAATTAAAAATATTAATGGGTATTAATGAAAATATGGGTGAGAAGCTTCTAAGAGATGAGGATCAAGTCTAATTTAATCTTAGTTGTTGATTAGAGATTAGATCACGGCCGTTGATTTCTCAACAGGAAAAGTATAAAGGAAGGCTTGGGGTCAATTGGAGAATACAAACAGAGAGATTGAAGAAATCGATTTTCTAAAGTGACAAGTTCTCGGAGGGAATCGATTGGGGAGATCTTGCAACTGAGGAGCAGTGATAGTTCGGGAATACTGACAGAGAGGCGAAGAGAAGCTTGTGAAGGCAACGCAGTAGCCAGGAAGCGCTGAGTTGGGCCAGTTTGGGTCCACACAGCCTTGACGCAGAGCCAGAAGGGCTAGCGCAGAGGGAGAAAGTTGTCTTCCACGCAGAGAGTCGGAACTGCTGGGAAAGCTGACGCAGTGGGCAAAAGCGCTGACACAGAGCTAACGTAGAGCCACCGAGAGCTCCACATAGGCCCACGCAATTACTGCAAAGGGGCAGCGCAGTTGTAGCCAGGGCCAGCCAGCTTTGCTGCTAGATCAACCGGAATCTGTCTGGTGAAGTGAGGTTCCGCCATTGTATTTCTCTGTCACTGGTTTGTCAGGAGGGTAACCAGCGTTTGTATTCAGAACTTTTGCTTAATAATAGAAAACCCTCAGAGCCGCTGCACCAGTTTTCCTGCATTGGGTTTTTCCGAGGACGTTTAGTCCAAAAATAAGTGTCCTTTGTGTGTTTGTCTCATTTATTCCTTCAGTACTTGATCTATATATTGGTGTAGGCTGCAGTGTATTTACATTAATATTTTCCAAATATTTCTGAAAATAATTTGTTAAATGAAGAACACAAGTAAGTAATGCAAATCAGTTTGTTGCAGTAGGATTTCTGACTTGTTTGATTCAGAAATTTTCACATGGGGCTGGGTAGAAGCAAGTCATATACACTGTACTTGCTTGGACTATCAGTGTTTGATGATCACCAAGAAGAGAGGAAGTCTGATTCTGAGCCCTTCACAAGCATCCCTTAGGAGGATTTCAAGACTGTCATGTTAAGGCAGTGTTGGACTAACCACCCTAGACTTTACTTGTCACAATAATTGAGGATAGAATATCCCTCTGAGGACAAGAGACTTTACTCCAAATATGACAGATATGAGGATTTTGCACCAAACATTGGCATTTCTAATAATGAGTATTAGCATTACATAAGTTATGAAATCCTCAATATGAATTTGTTGCTCCTGAGGAACACAAGTATTTCTGTTTTGCACACCAGTTTCCCCAAGTCTTGAACAATGAAAAGGAGAAATCAGAAGAGTCCTCCACAGAAATTGCCCATAGCAGTTATTCCAAAATTGATTTAACTCTGCAAAGATCGAAGGAAATTGCAAGATTCCCTGGGTGTACGTGAAATCAGAAAGAAGCTGTTTCAACCTGCTCTACTGTTTCAACCCGCTCTAGATGACATTACATATTCTAATATTCTAGATCAGCCAGGTTTCCCGCTATGGCTGGCAAAGGTTCTTTTGGAGCCAAAGGTTGCAAAGAAAGCCCAAAGAGCAAGAATCACAAACATATATAATGGACTTTATCTTGTTGAAATTGTCAGCAGACATTAAGAATCTCACCCGAACATAACCATTTAAGTTGAACCAAAATATCTTGCAGGACCATATTTCTTGGTCAGAGCTAATTCATTTTGACAGTGAACTGTAGCGTTTCCTTTCTCTCATTTAGAATTTAAGGTTACAGCACTGATGTGCGAGAGGAGGTGAGTATGAGGCAAACTGATATATATGCATGTGAAGAATTTGTTTGATGACTGGTCACACTTGAAGTTTAAAGTTTAAACCCTTCCTGCAGTAGAGAAGCATCTCTTTGCTGTCCCTATGCCTTACTTTCAGCCAGCATGTCAGTGTCTTCAAAAGGATCACACGACCACCCAGATTTGAAAAGGATCAATGTTAGCAAGATCTACTTGATCTTCTGGCGATTTCTTCATTGACAAATACTCATGGAGCAGTTGGGCTGAATCTTTATTTGTGTCCCTTTAATGTTTTTCCAACTGGCTATGAGAGAGTTTGTAATGCAAAGCACCAGCCCATGGCAGTCAATCAGAGTTCTGAAGCATAAACATAGTCAATTGGAATGCATGTGTGTTGGAGATGTCCAGCCCCTGAGATCACTTGAAAAGGGCAAAGGAGCAGCTGCTGTAGCACTATACTGAATCTGTTTATGTACCCCAAAACTGTATCATTTTCAGCAGGCATGGGCTACCTTCGTCCAATGTATCACTGGACAAGCAGGCATTACTGCGCATTCCAGGAGAGTGTGCGAGTTGCAATGCAGGCAACCAGGCAGAAAAAAGGAGGAGATTCCCGTTTATTTTCGCGGTTATGAATTTTTGCAGAAAATGGCCCCAGCAGGACTTCGAGATCAAGATAGGCTAGATGGAGCCTCAAATTATTATATCTACAAAGCAAAAATGTCTTTCTGGCTAGATGAGCAAGGTCTGAAGACCTATGCAGAGAGGGTTGTAGCCGTACCTACAAACCCTTAGCAGTTAGAGAATTACAATAAGGAGATGGCCAAGGCAAAGCAGTTGATCCTTGATGGTGTTCAGGATCATATAGTCTCACACTTAGTGACCAAGAATACAGCAAAGAAATGTGGGATGCAGATCCTATGCTTTTCCAGAATCCTTTCGAGAACCGAAAGATGTTCTTGAAGGAGAAGTTGAGGACCACTAGGATGCATAAGGATCCAGGGGTCACTTCTTATCTCACCGGGATTCAGAATGTCTGAGACGAGCTTGCCACAATTGGAGAAGCACCTCAAGAGAGTGAGCAAGTGTGTACATCTTTCAATGGTTTCACCCCGGAATGGGCTACTTTCGTCCAAGGTATTACTACCGAGTTGGGATCGTTGTTGGCAGATTTCACACAGGAGGAGATGAGGCTTGTTCTAGTTGAGAGCGATATCAGTGGCAACAGTAGCAAAGGACCGAAAGGTGTGAAGGAAGAGGAGAATGTAGCTCTTGCATCAAAGGGGAAAGCAAAGAAAGGTCATAGTCAGGGACAAGGCTCGTAGGGAGGAGAAAAGAAGAAGAATCTATCGAAAATCAAGTGCTTCAGATGTGGTGAGTTTGGTCACTACAGTACCCAGTGTCCGAAGAGGAAGAAGGACAAGAAGGAGAAGCAGGAGCAGGCAGCAGCTTCGGTGGAGATCAATAATTTTTCTTCCAGTTTGGAGGACAAATTCGCTTTGTATGCAACTATACCTCCAGGAGAGAGGTGGGGAGAATTGAGCTCTAGACTCAAGAGTTGCAAAGGTTTGGGTAGGATCCATGGAGAATTTGGGTAGGATGCATGGAGGTTAGCATTAGA
>APFE031021264.1:0-49880 GCA_000404065.3 Pinus taeda
ATATAAATGGTCTATAGAGTGCTTCTATAATACATTGGAGTAATTTGGTTAATTTTAAAATGAAACCTTGACCGGTGCATACTCACTTCCTTTGGTTTTGAGTATGTAATGTCTTAAAATTACATTGAATCATTCCCATACCAAAAATATTGTATAACTAATTAATTATTGAAATTTATATAACTTTACCTAGAAAGTAGGGCTTTGAAACGATCATGACCTCTTATAACATCTTTTTCAAACGGTCATTACAAAAAAAACAAAATAATATGTAGTTGATTTGAACTTGACTAAGAGTGTTTGTTTTGAAGTCGAATACAATAGGAAAATAAAGTGGGCAAAACCGTTTATATTTTCTGAAATATTTGTTTATGAGAAGACTTTATTTCTGGGGATTATTTTCTTTATTTAGAGGTATCACCACATTGGACTCTAGTTCGTAAAGTAACGACAACTCTGCTCATAATATTTTCGCTGCAAGGGGGTCCAGGGGGTGGCTAAAAATAGATGTAAAATTGCCTTGTAAAATGTTGTAATTTTGTAGTCAATCTGGGTCGTTCATTAGGCAGATATGTGAGAGTAGAAGTTATTTTTAATTTAGGGTTTTTTTTCCTTAGAAGACAACCCCTCGCTATATATGAGGAAATTGTATTGCATCTATGTAGATCTGTATTTTGAGTGAGAAAGAGAGAGGAGATTTTGTGAAAGAGAAGTGGGAATTACAGTGGATCTGCTGTAGGTTGTATCTCGGTTGTATCTCTTCATTTTGCTGGATAATATAAAAGGAAGGATTGGTTGTTTCTCTGTGGACATAGCCCAAATTGGGTGAACCATGTATATCTGTGTCTCTCTTATTTTTATGTGTTTTCTATGTTTATATTTCAGCAATACATTTTATGTATTCCATTGCTCTGTAATATATAATTTTCTAACAAAATGAAGTTGGATTTGATGAGGTTGGGAACTATTTATTTTCACATAAATAGCATCTCACTAGTATTAAATAATAGATAAATAATTTATCAATACCAACACAAAACATCAATGGGCTCATTCAAGTACATGAAACTACCTTTATTTCCAGCTATGATATCTTTGAAAATTTTAATTGTTGATATGTTGTTTATGTTTGGTGCATTTTGTTGATTTTTGAGTTTTGTTTTGTTTTGGTCAAATATTATATTAGTCAATTGAATGCTTTTAGTTCTTAATTCATGCTTAGATTCATAGATCTAGTTTTATAATTGCTATTGTTTTCTTTATATATTTTGTGGTTTGAAGAAAGTTGCTTTTATTTCCTTTCACTTGGTCACATGACTTTAGCATCTTCACTTTTAGAATCTAGTAGACTACTATGCTTATTTTATATTTCCTTGGAAATTATTTATTTATATTTGGAAAGGGAAACTTCCCATGGGTAGACAAGCGAAGAGAAAAATGGTTTATGTACTATGTTCTTGTGCATTCATCGTAGGATACCTATTTGCATGAGACTGACATTCTTTTGTATAGAGTCTTGTTAGTCAATTTTTGGCCATGATTTCAAGTCTTTTATGTACTAACTTGTTTTGGTCCCCACATTTCCTTAGGACCATTAAGGGATGAGATAACATGAGTGAGTCCAACTCATGCCCCAAATCTAATTTTAACCTATTGATGTAAGTCTTTTATTACCACTTCTTAGAACTAACAAAATTCTACCATAACATAACCCAACTTGAAGACAACACTTCTCATCTTCCTTTTACACAAATTCTCATTAGATATCCCTATTATACTTTCCCAAGACCAACGTCCCTTATTGGTAGGTCTATCCACCATACCATTCATTGCACAATAGACACACAGTAGTAACTATCACATTCTATAAATCTCTCTAGTCTGAGTCATTGGTGTCCCTGTCACACTCAACCAATATAGTCTTTTAGGTCTATTTTTTGTCATATCTTTATTTTTGGTTATTTTGTGTCTTTAAATTTAGCACCATGTTGTATTTCAACATTTTTAGGTAATGGGAAATGGTTACTTTAACACAACACTACGAACTCATGTGTAAACATAATTATTAATTACAAGAATGTGGCATTCAAAATTGCAAAAGGAGCTAGTGATTTTTATTTGTTGTATGAAGGATGATTGAACTCGAATTGAATTGTTTCCTATCTAGTAGTGTTCATATTTAATATTTAGTGTCTTACATGATCATGTTATAGTTTTTAAATGTTCATTTTTCGTGAGGGATATATTTTTGTTGGGATATCAAAAGGATTTTATGAGGGGTCTAAGTGGTTAGGTTTTAATATTTATAAAGTGTCCGATTTTATATTGGTACTGGAAACAACGATGGCTTTGATCTTTGACCAGAAATGAATTCGATTTGATGAAGTTGTGACCTATTTCCTATCACATAGATAATGTCCTAGTATTATATGATAAATAACTAATTTAATAATTCTAATGCTAAGAAACAATGGGCGTATTCAAGTATACGAAATTACATTGATGTCCAGCTCTGATATCTTGGAAAAATTTAATGGTTTGTTATTTTCTTTAGAGGATTTTGTTGAGTTTGAAATTTTTGGTTTGTTTTGGTCAAAGATTTTGTTAGTCCCTTGAATTATTATAGTTCCTATTTCATGCATGTATCCATAGAACTAGTTTTATTATTATAATTATTATTATTTTCTTTATATATTTGGTGGTTGGAGGAAATATATTTTATTTCCTTTCACTTTGTGGCATGATTTTAACATATTCACCTTTTAGGATATAGTAAAATATTATTCTTATTTTCTATTTTATTTGAAAATAATTATTGATATTTGAAAAGGGAAATAATCCCTCGGTAGTTAATCGAAGATAAAAACAATCTATATATTAGGTTCTTGCGCATTCCTCATAGGAGATGTATTGGCATGAGACTGACATTACTCTTATGCAATTACACTTTTGATTCCAAGGCAGAGCTGAGGTTGTTGACCCTGGAAGAAGAGTTGCAGCGGATCATAATGCAAAGGAGATTATAATGGTGTTTTAACCAACAATTGACCGTGCTACTAATGGTGGTGGAACCAAAGGTCCTTGCTCATTTCCTTCCATAACGTTTTATTATATATGTTTTATTCTTGTGGGTGGTTAAAGAAGGGCAACTTAACTCGTGTTTCAAGACTATTGTTGTCATCCATATGCATTGAAAAATTGGTCTCATGACATAAATTGGGGTTTGATATGCATCTTAAAGTTGAGGGATCAATCAATGCATCGTTACAAAAATATACATGCACAAATACAAAGATTTGATGAGTCATCCAACCTTCATCTCTGGCTATGAAATGCAATGCACCTCACTTTTCATTCAATTTTGTAGAACATGGGCACTCGACTGTAATGCATTTTATTTTTCCTTTTCCATTTTCTATTATTTAGGATTTTGTTTTTCTATTGGCTTGTATTACTTTTCTTTCATAATTTTCTGATGCCAAGGCTTAATATTTCAAAAAAGAAAAGTGATGAAGGAGTTAATGGTTTCATTATAGAATATCTCTTCATATTTCTTAGGGAGATAGGGTCAACATAGATATGTGATGTGAAAAGACAGAATAGTACTTTGTTTTAGATTTCATTTTTTTTATAGTTAGAAAATCCCTTAATGTATCCCCACTGCTATCCCCTATACTGTCAAAGATATTTTCCATTGCCTTTAGTTATGTATGAAGATAGAGGCCAGCCTTATTATGTCCTACGATCTTGCAACCACGTATGACTCAGAGGTGTTAACACCCAGGTTGTTCCCTATGACTCCCCAAGGGAATACGGCCGGGGTAACCACTAACCAATCTTTGGACTACAGCTTCTAGCCCAGCTGCAATCAGAGAGGGCTCTCTCTATAAGGTTTGTCTCTGTTCTGTGGGGATATTAGGCTAGTTATGAAGTAAAGGATTTTTGGTTTATGTTTGGTTGGAAGGATGTCTTTCTGTACCTAAAGTAGAGATCTGCAGATAAAGTTACTCCATTGGGCAATGGAGTCTGTGGCTACTGGTTTCTTGAGATCTTGAGTTTGAGCAGCTGAAATTACAGGGCCATTTATATATTTCATGAAACAAACTTGAAATTGTGATGATGGAGTGTAAACAACCAGTGAAAAGCAATTAAGAATTTTCCACTAAGCTGAGGTGTGAGAAAGGGATGTATTCCTCAGGAGAAAACTTGAATTCCTGAAACAATAATCACCGTGAATATATAGTGTGAAAGGGTAGCAATTTAAGAATTACGCTTTCATTACTATAACTGAAGAAAAACATTCAAAATAGCTTAGATTGAGTTCAGGGTAATCTGTGATTAAGTCCTCGAACTATTCTTTTTCCTTGCTATTAACTGTAAAACACAGGAAACATGAAAGAGATATGAAAGATAACAAACACATAACAAAGAGTTATAAGAGAAACTTATTGTGCCATGAGATACGCAGGAATCTTGCAACTTTCAGCTAAACACCAGAAGAAATCAAACAACATAGAGCTTTGGAAATTCCATCATCTTTTGTATTACTTCTCTGAGAGTTACAACAAAAGAACAATAGAATAGGTATGAACAATATCTGACATCCAACGCCCAACCCCTGCTAACTTATGTGAGGGGGAATATATAGAAGTGTTTCATACAAAATATCTCAGGCATTGAGTCATCTGAGAGATAAATATCTTCTTTAACTCGTACAGGAAAAGTAGATGAGAAGTTATTACAATTGTTAATACAATATAAATGCTCTTTACTCCTGTCAGATATTTTGACCTTTGGAGCTCACTCAGTCGGTTGAGCGCTTTGTTATAACTGCTGAATGACGTGTCTGTGAAGCTCTGTCCTCCTGTAGCTTTTTGGCCCTGTCACCTGTGACTGTCAGTGATGCTGTGGTGGCCGAATGTTTGTGCTGAGTTGGCTCAGCCTTCCCTGCATACCTGCTGATGTATCCTTTCTTTCCTGTGTATGAAAATTTTAAATATTTCAAAAAAGAAAAACATAATTACTGGCTTTGATTTAACAATAATTGTATTAAATTATTCCACACTTCCTGTGTAGGCAACTGATGCCTCAAAATTGACCCCATGGTTTCATCTGCCTCTGTATACTTGTAAAAATGGGGAGGCTCATCAAACAAGTGAGTAATTTCATTCATAATGAAAAATAAGCTCTCCACCCTGTTGAAAAGGGTTTGTCCTGTTGCTGACCCTGTTTCTGCTAATGTGCTAGCTGTCTCTACAATCTGATTGCCAGCAAAAGTGTTGACTCTCTTGGCATATTTTTCATGTGAGAGTAGCCTTCCTGATGGCTCCAACAAGCTAGGAAGACCCCTATTTTGTAATGCCATGAACCTGTCCTAAAACTTGTTGATATCTGCCTGCATATCCTGGCTTCTTCTTTCCAGGGTCTGAACCAGGTTTCTTAGTGTCAGGACTCTTTTGATCATTGAAATGGTCTCGGTCCTGTTGCCAATTCCCATTTTGATCAGCTGGGAGCTTGTCCTGTAGTTCATCACATTTATCATTTTGGTGGCGATCTCAGGCATGTTGCCTAGAGATGCCCTTGCCCTTTGGATTTCTCTATGTGCTTTTCCAATGAGCGCCATTTGCTCATGGATGGCCTCAATGTACTCCCACTAGTCTGTGATGGACTGGCCAATATTGGCCCATAGGATCCTTTTGAGCTCAGATGTCACCTTGTCCAGTGTGAGCTCCTTTTCTAACTCAGTTATTCTCTTTTTGAGAGCCTTTACCTCTCTTTCTCTTTCAGCCACATTCTGCTTGGACTTGTCATATTTCTCATTGATTTTAGCCAGAGTGTCTTTGGCCTGATTCAACTCTAACATTTGAGACTCCAAGGCTTGAATCTCATTTCTCAGCTTCTGCATGTCAAGGCTTTCAGCCTGCTCTGTTGTAGGTGCTGAGGTGGACGGTGCTGCCTGTTGTGTCTGCTGACTTGGAGGGGCAGTGGTTTGAGGAGCTTCCTCCAGATTTATTGTTTCTGGAGGAGGTTGTGAGGTTTGTCCTGCCTCCTTTTGCTGCAATGCTGCCTGAAGGGTAGCCTCTGATTCCTGCAGCTTCTCTTGTGTGTGGATGAGCTCTTTATATAATGTAACCAGCATAGCAGCTGCATCCTTGTCTTGCCTGAACTGGGCAATCTCTTTTGTTTGAGGATGAAGAGTTGCTGGGATTTTTATCATTTTTCTTAGTGCTGCCATATCAGCATCCCTCAGCTTTAGAATCTCCTGTACTGCCTTGACATCTTTAGGATCATGTCCAAGCTCTATTATGATTTCCTATAGAGCTTTGATCCTGTTGTCCTTTGCGTGAGAGGAAGCCTTTTCCAGCTCAAGTTGCGCAGTGGTGTTATTTAGGCTATTTTGTAGCCTATAGTTCACCAAGGTCTTGTCTGCCAAGGTGTCATACACCATCTCACCCATTTGTTTATGCAATTCAATTTGATCCATTGTGTGGATGTCCTTGGCCAGGACCTCAAGGTTGGTCCTGATATAATCGGCAGCTGACTGTGGTTGCTGCACTGCTGGTGTAAAATCGATCATTATCATTTTACCCTCATGTGCATCATATGCAGACATGAGTCTTTGCTGGTTAGTGGGAGCCATTTTTAATAAATGATTATATAATTGCAGCCTTAAGGGTTCATTTCTCTTTTTGATGTCCTTAAATTGTTGCTTGATGCTTTTCTCACCTTCCCTCTATTGGCCTGAGGAGCTAAATTCTCCTCCTGATGCCCTTTCTTGTTCTTGCTGGAAGGAACTAGCTGAGGCCTCCATGCTGGGCAGGCCTGTACCTGAAGTCTGCCTTATTGGCATTTCTTCTTCAGAGAAAGGGTTTAACCTTTGCCTCCTCTCCCCTTGAGTTGGTGAGGTAGTAAGGGGAGTCTCTCTGTCCCTTTTCCTATTTACGTCCTCTCTTTGTGGGGTTTGGAGGACAGAAGAATCAATTCTTGAGTCTTGCCTGGGAGGTGCCATTTGTTTTGGTTGCTGCTCTGTGGCCATTGGGGCCTCTGCTGTTTGCTCTCCTTGCCTTGGCTGCTCCTTTTGTGGCTGTTGTACCTGTTCTTGTTCCATCTATGTCTCCTTGCCTTTGCTGTGAGCTTGACTTGTAGTTTGGACTGCCTCGTGATGTGCTGTGGAGGATGAGGCAACTGCTCTTGCTTGAGGCCTTGGCAGAGAGAATACCTATGCAGGAAGTTCCAAGTCAGCCATCTTAAGCAGATTTCTTCTTGCTCTCTCATTCAATTCTTCTTGTGTGATAGGTTCCTATAGTGTGCCTCTTTTCCATTTTGGTTGATTAGCATATTTTTCAATGTGAGGCAACCTTACATGATCATAACTAGAGAGCCTATATTTGACCCTTCTTAATGATATGGAGTGATTGGGGTCATAATTTTTCCAGAGGAAACTGGTCTTTAGGCCAAGGCCTTCTAGCTTTCTATCAGCCTCTTTCCAGCCTTCCTCCCTTTTGTTCAAAACAGGGTGGCCCAATTGATTTTTCACTTACAGCTGTGCCTTCTTGCCCTTGCCTGAGAAGTGTATCATATCAGCATTCCCAAATTGCCTGAAGTATTCAAGGGAAAATAGTCTCATGGGCACATACTTTCACAATCTATATGGGGGTAACTCACAACCATATATTCTGATTACGGTGTAGTTTTGGTAAAAGTACCAATCCCCAATGTTGTACATTTTTGACAACTGTAGGATTCTCTGCATCTCATCAGTCAGTCTTGGAGGAGGCGAGCTTAGGAACAGAGACATGGCTCGGTGGATGAAGAGGTCTATAAATTCATAGCAAGTGTATGGAGAGTAGGCTCTGCAATGAAAAACTGAGCTCCAGTACACTACTGACCTTGGATTACCTTGTGCATCCATTCTTTTGACAATGAAGGAGAACTTCTCATGCTGATAATATAGAATTAAGTGGTAGATGTAGGAGGTGTATCTGAACACCTTCTCTCTCGACAGGTTCATGAACTGCTCATGCATCTTATCTGATATGTAGGTGGCATAGTCATAACAAATTGGAGTTTTGCCAGGGGAAAACATAGTCATCATCACCAGTACAATTTCATCAATATATTCAACTGATTTGTACCCCAAGATGGAACTGATCATATCTGCAAGATCTACACCCAGTTGGTTGAGGTAGCCAGCAAAAATAGGAGGGTATTGCACAGTGTCAGAGTTAATAAACAATTGGTTCAACTTTGTTACCTGAGCATCTGTCAGCATCTTAGCTCCTTGTTTTATCAGATCCAACAAAGACAAGCGAACCAATTTCTTCTGAGTCTTAAATTGCAGCATCTCTCTAATGGCCTCAGGGGTCATGTAGAATACAACTGAGCCTGAAGGGTCAAGCATAGATCTTTGAGTGGGATCATAGCATACAACACATAGATGAATCAGGTCAGGGAATTGGTTGACCTGAGGGAGCCTGAAAATTCGGAGGAAGGAATCCCAAATGCCCAATATATCTGTCCTATCTTCATGTTTGGCCTTCAGTTCATTTAGCAGGTGGAGGTGGAACTTGCTGTGTGTTAAGGAATCCTCTGAGATTTGGTAATCCAGGTCTGCTAAATCTTGCCACTCCAATTCTCTCTTAGGGGCATTCAAAGGAGCAACATTGAGGGCCACAGGTGCAACTGGAGTCTCCATGGTTACTTAAACTCTGTTTTGAATGTAGACTGATGTTACTAGACTGGGCAACAGAAAAAGAGTATTGCCTGGGTGAAGAGGTGAATTGAGAAATGAAGGATGACAGGGTAATCTTGCAGCAATTGAAATACTGCACACAGTTACTTGAGGAGGTGAATACTTGTCTTTGGCAGACTCTTCCTAATAATTGGGTGCAGGTACCAGGTTTCCTGTTCACGACTACGTGAACAAAAATGCAGGTTTTCAATGAAAGTTTTGTTTAAAATAGGCCCGGCTAATGAATTTCGACCGTTCAATTTCCAAATGGGAACTGGGTGCAAGGAATTCACCAGTGAATTATGGGTTTACAGTGCCTTAAGTGAGTTCTTAGTTATTGCAGACAAAAACCAGGCTTAAAGAAGACTTGTAGGGATAAATACCTGGTAAATCGATGGTCCGGGTCACGAATGTAGGTGGGTAGGCACGCCGAAGGTCTCCAGGTCGATTTGAGCAGGTTGGTGCAATTTTGGACGTAAAATGCATGCAAAGGGCGCAACAACAGTTTTTGCAAAAAGTGCAAAAAAAACGAGAAAAATTGACAAAATATGGCTTTTTTGGGACATTCGCGCCTTTTTCGGGTGACGTTTGCATGACCTCATCGGGTGGGTCAGGGTCGGATGATGTCAGCATGACGTCATCAGGTGTCGTGGCAGCCTATGAGTGGTCCACGGGGATGGTGAGGTGGCAAACAGGTGGAGCAATAGTGGACGGGGGTTGCGGACGCGGTGATGACGCGGGCAGTGACGCGATGCTGACACTGGCAGGCGGATTTGATGGACAACCGGAAACCACGGCGGTATCATATCAGACCGCTTATGCAACAGAAAGGAATCTGTCAAAGGGGGCTCCGATACGATTTGGGGGCGACGCGTGGACCAGGCCTGACGTCAGCCTCTGATAGATATCGGACGATATCTTTCGGACATCGGGGCCAGTCCGATATCCGCGTCAACCGTCGGATAAAAAGTGCTTGATCGGACGGTCGACGGGCCATTAAACAGTGCAGATGATACGGCGTCGGGCGGACAATAAGCAATTGTTTTTGACGGGATTTGTGCCCGGCGGGGCCCTTGGAATTATTAATGAATTTTCATGGTTTCTAATGTATTTCTTTACCAAGTCATGTATAGCCGAAAACTTTTAGGATAAGGTGGAAAACTATGGTTTTTTCCATGTATTTTGCAAAATCGCGCATGACTTTAAGACTTAGGCTAAGTGGGTTTTTAATGCAATTTCATATAAAAGCGCAAATGGGTCCCGACCTTAGGATAAGGAGGACAAAGTGGGTTTTTCATGCATTTTTCCTTTTGAGCGGGTCTAAGGGTGCAAAAAGGGTTTTTTCAAGGTTTCTTAGGCAAAATGAAGGGTTGGCTAAGTAGATGAGTTTCTGAAGGTGGAAAAGAGGTTAGGCTTGGTTCTCAAACTAACCAGATGTCAATTTGATTCCCTGGTAGTGAATCATATGGCTATAATGCCAAGGAGGGGGTATTTATAGAATGCTTAGGTTTTATACACCATGGTGTTATAATAGTAGGGAAAGTGTGACATAGGGGGTTAGATAATAGAAGTTAAAGGTTAATATGTAGGGAGAAGGTGTATGAGGAGTGATATTACTAAGTTTACTTGAAAACAACTTAGTATTAGGGAGTAGATCAAAATGAAAAGAATTTTGCACAAGAAATGTGGCTCTTAAAGGCAACAAGGACCAACATAAAACCTTGAATTCTATCATAACCACAACTGGTGAAGGGGTGTTAGTAAAGAGCGATAAATCAGGAAAAGGGAAGTTAGACATGCTCCATTGTGTTATTTTCCTTGTATCGATCAGCAATATTTAGTTTGGAAGGAATACCACTTCTGCAACCCCATCTACCTACCCATCTATTTGCCTAGCATTTTTTGTTTCTTCTTGGAGGGTGCACTTGGACTTGCAGACCCTTATGTGCCTTTTTCTTTCCATTAGCTTTTTCTTTTGATTACCTATCTAGTACTATCCTTATTTCTTCCAAGGCCCCAGATTAATCAGTTGGGAACCTTAGCTTCTCTGCCTAACTACTGATGTGCCAAGATTAAACAGTTTGGACAGACTTCTTTCTCTATTCTACAATAGAAAATGAAACATGGCATGATCCAGATTAGACGCTTGGACCATCCATCAAAATTTAATAAACATGAAGGCATGTACACACCTTGCCTTTCCTTGGAAATATGGGATCTTTGTATCAGCAAAGCAGAGCATATTTGGCATTTGAATTTGCCCATCATGAAATATGAAACCTATTGGTATAGGTATCCAACAAGAGGAACATTGACCATATACATGACCTAATATTTTGCAACCGTGTGCAACTCAAATGAACATTAACCATTCTATGACAACAATTTGAAGTTATTTTCAAGCATGTTCACAAGGTACACGATATTTTTCCTTAATCCTTCATCCTTCAACAAATCAAGAATATATATTTTAATTTTTACATGTTTATAAACTTGATAGGACCATTTATATCCTGGTGGTATAATAGAGGATCACCATGAAGTTGGCCTATATTAATTTGTATAGTTGGTTCTTGTATTGTTAAAACTTTGGAGCATAATATATAAATTTTCCTTTTGGCGGGCTTCAAGGTTGTTGAAACCCGAGAAACTATCTACTGTAGGAGAAACCTACAAGAGAATGGTTGTGTCATAGTTGTGGTTGTGCCCCCTTGATGATTGTGTCTTGCCCCCTGATGATTGTGTCTTATGAATATGTGAAAGGAAAAGCCTTAGTCTAGGTTGAGAAACCTATGTCATGTCAAAGGAAAGGCCTTATTCTAGGTTGAGAAACCTATGTTATTTCAAAGGAAATGCCTTAGTCTAGGCTAAGACACCTATGATGCTAATCCTACATATTCGGGGCAAGTTTTGAAATCCACATGTAAAAATGTTGACAAGCTTCCTTGCTTGAGGCATGAAAAAAAATATATTTGGTGTAAGATGATCCCTATGGAGTAGGCTTTTCTATCCTTTTACTATAGGAAAATAATGAAAGAATGATGGTAGATTGACCCTAGGGCCCAATTGTCCTTTCTCCTTATCAAATTTTTGCCTTGGAATGTTCATTGTCTTGTTGACCTATGGAATGGAAATATGGTTAGGAGAAATAAAAATATATTTAGAGTTGTGATTGGGAAAGTGTGATCGAAATGACCTAGGGAGAGGAAATATGGTTAGGAGAAGTAAAAATATATTTAAACTCATGATTGGGAAAGTGTGATCAAAATGTTGATAGAAGAATGGAGTTCTATTACCTCTGGTTTTACATTGTGAAATTTTTGATAGAAGGTCAATAGAGTTCTCATAAGGTAGATTAGAGTTTATTTGTATTTGATAATTTGGTTTCAGAGCCCACTCTTTTAGGCCATCTGTGGCCAGCAACTTAACTTCATAATGGTGTGGTACTAAATTCAACGAAGTTTTAGAGACGGGAGGGTAAAATAGCATACAAATACGAACTTCTATACTTTTATTTTGGTTTTTCTTGTTATTTAAAATTGCAATTTTTGTAATTAACCTGCCAATAATGACATATGGTATTTAGAGGCTTGTATGATGTGATTCTATTACAATATGTATTATATATTTTATCGATATCAATGGATATTAGAAAAATAATTTTCGAGTAAAATAATGTGTGTGAAGGTTAACTTGTGCTCTCCATTTCTTCAAATGCCTCAGTTATCTCCTCCTTTTGGGTTCTGAAAAATGTCTTTATTGTGATGTCTCTCGTGAATGTTTTTTGGTTTGTCAATGTTTTATAGTATGGTAGTATCAACATGAATTTCCTATGTTTGTTTTGAGTGTTCCGATTTGTCCACTTGTTTCTAAAGCAAGTTGAACCTGTTAATAATTTTTTTATCTACTATTGCTTTTATTTTTATGTTACTTGGTGTGTAATAATGACCATTGTTCTTTGTGATTTGCTAATTTTATTACAGCTAAATGTTTTATGCATTCTAAGGTTGAACTATTTATGGAGAGAAGACTTGAACAACTCAAGAAAAGAATCGATGATCCCTCATCTCAAGTGTCACAGTAAGAACATATCTCACAAAAAAAGCTTTTTTATGCCTTCCCTTCCCTCTAGAGTACATGAAAATTGTATCTAGTAAGAGTTAAGTGGATAATTGTATTATGTATAACAAAAGAGGGTTATGTTAGTATGGGTGCCACTATTTTATTGAATTTATTTTTATTTGAAATCTGCATTTGCAAGTAATTATTCTTATTATAATTTCTATATAGGGTGGTTGAAATATCTTTGTAGTACGCTAAGTAGTTCAATCGATGAAAAAAATCTGGATGTTGTAAAACAAGTTAGAGAGTATTCTTTATTCTAATTCCTGGGATTAGTGTTCTGAAAAGGGCTATAAGTTACATTTAAAATTTCTCACCTTTTAAATCCAACAGTTAATCAATTGTTGTGTAGTACAGAATTTTGGAAAAGATGTATGTAATCCTTTACTAAGGACTTACGTTGTGCTCAGAAGAAACACATTAGGAGATTTCGAAGTATGAACTCCTTTAATTGGGAAATGCCCATCTAATTTTGGTTCAAATTCATACTTTTAGAAGAGTTCATCTTACTGCATCTAAGTATTGTTGACATTACAACTCTGTGTGATTGGAAATATTTTCCTTGAAATTGTAGAAGAGGCCAATGCTATGGTTCCATCCCTTAAGGTAAGCCTAAAGTTTCCTATTCTTTATGATCAAAAGGATGTTTATTATTTCACAATTGTGAATCCTATTAACTCATGAAATTTGATTAAGAGAACTATGCTATTACATTTTCTTTGGTGTAACTTTGTTTTTCAATTTTCTTAATCACTTCATTTCTTCCACTTTTATATCTTTAAAGGCATGGAGTTAAGAGCTCAATCAATGCACGATTACAAAAATATAAATGCATAAATACAGAGAGTTGATAAGTCGCCCGACCTTCATTTCTAGCCACAAAATGAAATTCAACTCACTTTTCACATTGGAATCACACTAGGCCTTCATATTTTCATTTAATTTTACAAAAAATGGTCATTGGTTTCTAATACAATTTTTTTTCCTTTTTCCATTTTCTCTTATTCAGCATTTTGATTTTTGGTTGGTTTGTATTACTTTTCTTTTCCCATTTTGGGATGTCTAGACTTAATTTTTCAATACATCGAAGTGTTGAAGGACTAAATGGTTTTGTTATAGCATATCTCTTCATATTTCTCTGAGATACAACGTCAAAATAGCTATGTGATGCATAGAGTTAGAATACTACTTCATTTTGATTGGTGTACATTGTTTTAAGAATAGTGTATGAGTTTTCTGTTACTTTTTTATGTACATACTTTTTTAATAGTTTTCTACTTGCTAAATATAGTTTACAATACCTAGAATATGTGCATAAGTCATATAGTTCGTTGGGTTTTTCTTATAAATTAGGCATATGGAGAAGGACACGAGGTAAATCATTGAGATTTATGGTTTATATTTTAGTGTTCAATGGCATGAGAGACAAGTATGCTAATAATTTGTTGCTAT
Source organism: Pinus taeda (assembly GCA_000404065.3). Classification (NCBI taxonomy): domain Eukaryota; kingdom Viridiplantae; phylum Streptophyta; class Pinopsida; order Pinales; family Pinaceae; genus Pinus; species Pinus taeda. The sequence goes on from APFE031021264.1 coordinate 14,306, forward strand.
CAAAGGTTCTTCTACATATTAAATAATTTTGTGGGACGCACCCATTTCCATGTTCCTTCCATTTTAGTCATAGGTAGGAAATTGAGTGAATGATTTAGGGTCTTTTTGAGGTTGAATTCAAACTTTTTTTTTGAGTCAGTTACTTGCCAAAAATGTTCACTTGATTCCCCCATATTTGAGGTTGATTACAATATTTATTGTATCTGTCTGCCAATGTCAGTGACTTGTGGGGAATGGTGATAAAGTCAATTATTTGTTTGGTTTTGTGATTTAAGTTCATTAATCTTCTTTGTTTTCTTGTTGCAAGCTTGCCAAAATTTCGGCATGACCAACAACCTTATAAAGAATATGTTTGGGAAGGTTTTAGCTTTGGCAACTGGGTTATGTCCTAGTGGAATGAATGAATCCCTGTCGACAAGTAAGGTCCCAACCTTCTAAATTCAGATCCATCTTGACTGCAGAGATACACCTAAAAATCCATGATGAAAATATAAATATATGCCCCCTGCAAGTGTCATGAATAGGCTTATTATTATCATATTTTATGTAAACACTATACCCTTGTACGTTTGATTTCAATGCCTTATCTTCGGTGCAAAATATATTTCCTTCAGTTGTGCATCTATTGTTTTTATCTCATGTTTCTATTGTTTTAAGGTCAAGAATACACTGAGAAAGCTTTATCAACTATGCAAATCCACCAAGGACTATCTTTGATGTACCGAGTTGTCTTCTATTATCCAGGACTGAAAATAAATCATGTACCTCAATTGTCATTTTGATAAGTTGAAAGTTTATGATAAGACAAACATCTAATATGATGTATATTGGTCTAGAAACAATTAGGGATTTTATTTCCTATAGGTTAAAGAAATTTTATTCTTATTCCATTGCACAACGAAATATTTTTGAGGAAGGTAATGATTTTGTTTTCCAAAATGTAAGAGTGACTATCATGGTTTCCAGTGATGGGCCCACATCCTTACTCTTTATTGATACATTTTGAATTTCAATGGTGACATATTTTTAATAGAAACACAAAGTGAGTTTGGAGAACTAGTAATTCAATATTTTTATACTTTTGATGTTTTATAATACCAAATTAAGTATTTAGTTACTTATACTATCTTGGTAAAATTATATGTAGAGTAGTAATATTTTTCCAAGGGTTATGCCGGCCTAAACACCTTTATCACTGGCACATGCATACTAGTTCTAATTTAGGGGCAAAGTACCTTTTGCTCTCAAATCCCTAGTTATCTTGACCACCTCCACTTGCAATAAGTAGACCAAAAATGTCTACAAACTTCCTAAAAACTCAATTTTGTACACCAACAAAGTCTACAGACGTATCAAAAACTCATTCTCCTCTATACTCTATTCCTTCACAACAATTTTCTCGGGAAGAGGATATTGCTGATTTTTAAGATGATGATGAATATGAAGTTTCAATAGCAGAATGTGTCTGGAGGCGCCATTTCAATAATATCACAGATCTTGTATTAGAGTTGTCAACTTTTAAATAAGGTAGTCTGAATATGCTTTGCTTGTTCCCTTTCATGTTAGTCAATATAGCTTGCAGAATAAGTCAAGTAACGCCACAGTATGTCGTAATTTTCTTGTTTAATTGAGATGTAGATTGTCAATATTGTTTTACAAACAACTCATGCAACGGATTGAAGGAATTTAATAGGTGGGCTGATAATATCATTGAAACTTGAGAAAGTGTAAGGAGATATATCTTCATGAGTACGCAGGTTTATCAAGTGATGATATTCAAGAAACAACTTATAAATTATTGCTAGCATCTGTTGGGGCTACTGAGTAAGGGACTATTTTGGTAGTTCTTTATACTTTATGTGATTACTTTAAGTGATTCTACTTCAAGTTAGGTAAAAGGTTCTAAGAGACATTGGACACTTATCTTGCTTTCCAACTATGTTTGGTCTAATCAATTTTACTTGTTGGCATTTACTTTTAGCCCAAGTAGTGACCTTATACTTCCAAACAAGGAAATTAAGAAAGAAAAAATATCAAAGCTTATGAGGAAGGTTAGTGGCAGCAAGAGTGGGAAGCATAAGGCTCAACCTCAATGAGAATGAGACCTAACCGAATTACTCCATACCACGTGTTCATAAATACAAGCAAGTGACATGATATCTTCCCATTCCTTTTCTAGATAATCTTGACTTTGTCCACTCTTTTTCAAATTGTTTGCACAATATGCATCTATAAATTCCTGATAAATAGAGTTGTTTAGTTTGTGTCTATGTTTACTTGTCAACTTGCTAATAAAGATTAAACACTTGCATTATAACTTTAGCTTGTTTACAATAGGACAAAAATATCTTAACCATAGGAGGAATTTATAGTCTTTAAAAATACTGTGTCCAAAGTTACAATGAACTGGAAACAAAGGCTACCTTTTATGTGCAAAAAACATATTCAATGTTCACAATTCAATTTTTGGCATGCCAAAATTTTGTTGCAATGCTTCCTTAATACCTACGAATTTATTATATCCATGTTAAATAAAATCACAAAATAAGTTGGACTTGTCCCAAAGCCTTATTTAGGTAGAGGATAGAAGCATCTCTTTACAAAATAACAGAACTTTTCAATCTATTTTTGATATTTTAACGGATTAGTCTTCTCTTTTCAAAAAGAAAAAATTATGAAGTTTCCAGATTGAGTCCCTACTTTCTCATATGTATTAATGCAATTTTTACAGGAGAATCATTCCATGATATCTTGTGCATTAGGACACATCATTGATACTTTCACAGTGCAAAATGATCTCTGAGTAATAATCATATAATAATGCATTGTGCTAACTTCGTATGACCTCATAATAAATACTCATGGTTCTCCACTTTTCAATTTGAAAAAGCATATTTTGAAGTTATAAGTGATTAAAGCTTGATTATAATAACTTCCTTTGTTAACTAAAAACATAAACTTTCTTGAATTCATCTTATCATATTGTAGAAATTGTTTTCCAAATATTAATACAACAAGTGCAATATGATCAAAATCCATTGGTGAAGATTCTAAAATGTTATGTTGGTCAACCAACTATTTTATTAGACATTTAAAGAAAGTCAAAGGAGACATGCTCATACCATGTCTACTCAATAAGAGTTTAGATACTATTAATCCGTAAGTAATTGGTAATGAGTGTGGGTACTCCCTAATATTAGTAACATATAGAAGAGTTTATAGGTTATAAAGGAAATAATGAAATACTTGATTAGAAATGAATTATTTAGAGTTTGATCCTTTACTCATACAACTTTGAATTATATTTCATGATTATATTTTCATTTTGTTGCGAATATAATATCTGATAGAGCATTGACATATTTCTGATGAGTGCACTTGGTCTAGTTTTTTTACTGATACTCCTGGTAATAAAAAATGGAAGTAATTGGCGTGCATTTATGATATATAAGTTATAACTTTCAATTAAAAGTTTATTAGATTAGATACCATAAGTATGAGTGTTTCACATGAATTTGGGTATTTTCACTTTCCAAGGGCTTCAGTAAGATTTTCATATCAATTTTCTTAGAAAGCATTTTGTTACAGGGTTTATTACATTTTCAACTATAGCTAAACTTTTAGGTGAAACTTTACTATTTTTTTTCATCGTCTATGATATGAGGTAATACCATTCACTAAAGATCAGCCATTTACTAAAATTAATACCCTAAAACACCATTTAAAGACTCCATTATAAAAAATTCTCTAACCATATTTGTTATTCCAACCAATGCTTCCAAATTGTGAATAAATTTGATTGAAAAATATAATTGAAAGATCTCCAAAAACATATAACAAATTTGCTTTGATGTTGTTTTGTTTTGTTATATATATATATATATATTCATTTTTAAGTCACATCAAACCTGACTTCTATTCACATGTCGAACTGGTGGCGACTGTGAATTACTTTCATAGAGCTATCGTGTAGAATGTTGGAACTACTACACACCTACATGCAGACTCTTAGTTAGAACATGGGACTATATGTAAGATTCCTTTTGCATGATTTACTCCTTGATTTCCTCCTTCTTCAACTCCGCAACTGGTTAGTTCTTCTACATGATTTACTTCCTGATTTGCTCCTTGTTTCACTCCACAACTGGCTAGTTATCTCCAAAACTTGTTGTAGGTGTTGAGTCTTCTCATTGATCACCATTATGGTGCATTACCTTGGGATATTCACACAGTAACACTATATCATGAGCATTGTAACCTAGTTTCTAATGAATCATTTTTTTTTTCTTTTGATTTTCTTTTAGTGTTTTTGCTCTGCAAAGCTATGTGTTCAACCTTTACTAGCTAGATTCATCTGTGCAGGTTTTCTAACACATTTACATCGTATGAGAGCCCACAAGCTGCTAGATAAAAGGCATACCAGTACTTTATTTTGCAGGTATTACAGCTTGGAGATCGAAGATCGACAAAAAAATGGAGTTTCCCAAAGCATCGATCCTAACATCACACAACTATCACGAATGGAAGGACCAAATGGCTCGATACCTTCATCATAAAGGGTTGTATAGGATTACCATGGCTACAAAAGTGGAACCCACTTCAGCCATAGAGAAATACAAGTACCTCAACCATATGGATGAGGCCCACGGATCCATATGCATGTGCATCTCTCCAAAGTTGCAGTTTCATCTATCCGGCTGCAATACTCCCAATGAAATTTGGAAAAAGGTTGAAGATCTCTAGGGGAAACAGGATGAGATGAAAGGACATCTGCTCGAAGTGGAGCTGCTGGCATTGCATCCACAAAACTATGACAGGATTCAAGACTTCTTCACCAAATATAATGATCTATTGCTGCAACTCAAGGGTTGTGGAATTGAGAAATCCAAGGAGGAGAGTCGCCAAGTTCTCTCTATTATGTCAAAGCTCGGACCGGAATACTTCGTCTTTTTGTCTACATTTCATTCAGTAAGGCTCACAACAGGTAAATCCTACACTAAGCCTTCTCTCAAAGAATCTATGGAGTCCCTTATTTTTGTGCAAGATAAATTCATTGGCATGGGGAAAACCAAACCTCCGAAAGCACATGCACTTGTTGTGCCTGATGGCAGCCACAATAAAAATCATAGATCTAATTCAAATCAGAGAAATAAGTAGCAAAAAGACAAGGGAAAAGTGCATTCCCATCCAAAGAAGGAAGGGTACACCAAGCCCTTCAATGACTCCTCTAGCTCGAGAAATGAGAAAGGGAAGAAAGGAAATAGATGCACCTACTATCAAAGAGGATTCCATCCAGAATCCTCTTGAATGAAGAAACAAATTGACCAAATGGTAGAAATCCTTCAGAAGCACAACCTTGGGAACCACATCTCTCAGGGCGCCAAGACGAAAACTGAGGATCCACCACACGGAAAACGTAACAATTTTCATACTTTAGTTGCAATTAATTCTTCTCCTGATGCATGGATTATAGATTCTGGTGCATCACATCATATGGCTACTACAAAGGAAGTCTATTCCTCTTTGGATGCATACAAAGGACCTCCTATCCTCATGGGAGATGACTCACCTATTGAGGTCACCGGAAAAGGTAGAGTGGAACTTTTACACGGAGGCTTTGAAGATGTGCTTCATGTTCCAAAACTTTCAATAAACCTACTTTCAGTTTATCAGATCACTCATTCCGGCACCGGAAAGAGAGTGGGATTCAGTCCAGATGCAGTGAGCATATATGATCTACATAGCAGCTCTAAAATTGCAACTGGTGAGGTAAACACTTGAGCCAGACTGTATACATTTTCTAAATTTATTGAATCTGAATCCTCCTTACTGCTTACACATGCTTGATGATAGTAGTAGGCTTTGGCACGAGAGGTTTGGTCACTTAAATTACAGGTATATGTAGCATCTAAGAAAGAATGAGATGGTGGAAGGCTTGCCAAATATCAGTTTCTCCAAAGGAGTTTGTGAAGGTTGTGTCCTTAGCAAACATCCCAGAGAAAAGTTTGACACCAGCAAGACTCACAGAGCATCATCTCCTCTAGATCTAATCCATAGTGATCTCATGGGGCCTTTTCCTCATCCTTCCATAAACAAAAAAAGGTATGTGCTTACATTTATTAATGATTTCTCACGGTATAGTTAGGTGTATCTTCTCAGGGCCAAATCTGAAGTTTTTGCGCACTTTGAAGATTTCAAAGCACTAGTTGAGACACAGTCAGAGAGAAAAATCAAAGCCCTCCATACAGACAATGGGGGGGAATATGTTAACATAGCACTTCGGAACCTTTTCCTTTAGTCTGGCATACAGTTGCAGTACACAGTTCCATACACTCCACAGTAGAATGGAGTTGCTGAGAGAAAGAACCGATCTCTCAAAGAGATGGCTTCCTGCATGTTGCATGCTAAGTCACTGCCTCATAAGCTATTGGCTGAAGCACTTAATTGTGCTAACTACATCCAGAACAGATCTCCTCATAGGTTTGCAAGGACCAGACCCCCTTTGAGGCTTGGAGCGGCACTAAACCAGAGGTCACCCACTTTCGTGTTTTTGGATCCCGAGCATGGACTAGGATCCCCTCTAAAAAGAGGAAAGCTCTTGATCCACAGAGCATTGAGTGCATCTTTGTTGGATACCCTAATGGTGTGAAGTGATACTGGCTCCTGATTTCCTCTATGGACAAGCTCATCATTGAGCGAAGTGTCAAATTTGAGGAAATCCTCTCTCATGCACCTCAATTGCTGCATGTAGACACCTTTTATCTACCTCATGTCTGAGATGATGATTCAGTACACTCATATGCAGATACAGAGGTAGCGCATGCAGATGCAGAGATAGAGTCTTCAGATACAAATCTATTCCATGCAAATGATTATCCACATCGAAGTCCAGATTGGGCTTCCAGCAGTGAATCATATTCCCCTGTCATAAATCAGAGAACAAGGAGCTTACGTGAGATATATGCAGAAGACCACCCAACTACTAGAAATGGTCTTGTGGGGGATAATTCTGATCTACAGAGGACTAGTTCAGAGTTCATTGAGCCTCCTCTTGTCCTCACTGCCACTGAACCATTGCCATCCTGGCTTTGTTATTTGGTTCAGTATTCTTATCCACAGTCTTATGCTGAGGCTGCTGGGCATCCATCTTGGAAGTTCGCCATGGAGGAGGAATATAACTCCCTCCTCGAGAACCAGACTTGGAATCTGGTCCCCCTTCCTTCAGGAAGGAAACATGTCTGATGTAAATGGGTCTATAGGACCAAGAGTGCTGCAGATGGGCAAATCACCAAACGGAAAGTGAGGCTAGTAGCTAAAGGCTTCCAACAAGTGCATGGCATTGATTATGATGAGACCTTTGCTCCAGTAGCAAAGATAGATTCCATATGCCTTACACTTGCCATTATGGCTACCTAGGGATGGGAAGTACATCAGATGGATGTGAATAATGCCTTTCTTCATGGAGACTTATCAAAGGAGATTTACATGGAGCAACCACATGGTTTCATTCAGGATTCATCTTTGGTCTGCAGATTGAAGAAATCTCTCTACGGCCTTAAGAAGGCCCTGAGAGCTTGGTTTGAGAAGATGGATTCTTTTCTCTTATCACAAAGCTTTCAAAGATGTAAGTCTAATCCAAATGCTTACATGCTCAGGGCACATGATTCTCTTCTTGTTTTAGTTTTGTATGTGGATGATCTCCTAATCACTAGCAGCTCGGCTTCAGCCATTGCTACAGTCAAGAGGGCTTTGCATGATAGGTTCTTGATGATGGACATGGGTCCATTACACTACTTTCTTGCTCTTGAGATTAGCCAAGATGCCATAGGCATCAAAATCTCTCAGGCTAAGTATGCACGAGATATCCTCGAGAGATTTCGCATGACTGACTGCACGCTAGCACCGACTCCTTTTCTATCTAGGTTCCACCTTGAGGATGGAGGTGACACTCCATTAGTTAATAGCACTCTCTACCGATAGCTAGTGGTGAGCTTATTGTACCTCACCCACTCCAGACTAGATCTATCATATGCAATAGCGATAGTTTCTAGATACATGCAGGAGCCGCATGAGCTACACTAGAATGCTGCCAAGCGCATCCTCCGATATGTGCAGGGCACCATCACCTTCGAGATTCACTATGCAGTAGCCATTGCATTGAATCTCCTTGGCTTCACAGATTCTCATTGGGCAGGAGACAACATTGATCACAAGTCCACCTCCAGATATTCACTCAGTCTAGGATCTGGCCCTATCTGTTGGTCGAGTAAGAAGCAAGCTGCTATTGCTCTCTCTTCAGCTGAGGCAGAGTACAAAGGAGTAGTCAACATCACCATTCAGGCTCTGTGGCTACAACACTTCCTCACTAAGTTGGGTGTCTAGTTCCACCAACCCATTGTCATCTGGTGTGATAATGAGAGCGCTCTCAAATTTTGTAGGGATCCAACACAGCGGCAGTAGACAAAGCACATAGAGATCCATATGCACTACATCAGAGACTTAGTACATGATCGGGTCATTGATTTGTAGTTCTGCCCCTCAGGAGAATATACTGCAGACATCTTAACCAAGACATTCACTAAGTAGAAGTTTCGCTCTCTGCGCGATCGTCTTGGAGTGAAGGACATAGTTGCTTAACAACTGTCTTTTGCTCCTCTTTTCTTTTGATTACATTGTATTTTTAGGGGGGATTTTCCCACGAGGTTTTCCCTCTTTCCTCAATATTAGTACAACTTGCACTGTATTTTGGGTGACCTTTGGCCTTAGTTGCTAGGGCCCATTTTCTATTTTTCCCCATAGTGATGTTCAGGGGGGATGTTGGAACTACTACACACCTACATGCGGACTCTTAGTTAGAGCATGAGACTACATGCAAGATTCCTTTTGCATGATTTACTCCTTGATTTTCTCCTTCTTTAACTCCGCAACTGGTTAGTTCTTTTGCATGATTTACTCCCTGATTTTCTCCTTCCTTCACTCCACAACTGGCTAGTTATCTCCAGAACTTGTTGTAGGTGTTGAGTCTTCTCATTGATCACCACTATGGTGCATTACCTTGGGATATTCACCCAGTAATGCTATATCATGAGCATTGTAACCTATTTTCTAATGAATCATTCTTTTCTTCTTTAGATTTTCTTTTAGTGTTTTTGCTCTATAAAGCTATGTGTTCAACCTTTACTAGCTAGATTCATCTATGCAGGTCTTCTAACACATTTACACAGAAGAAAAATGTTAATAACATGAAAAAATTCACTGAGCGTTACCTGCAATGAATAGTCTACTTATACAATGATTAGACTTTGCACATGACTCCATAGCTGCTTGGAGTATCTGCGCAATAGTTCGTTGAGTTGTCGAGTAGCACAACATTTTCAATGTGACCAGAACTCTGCTTGGCATTATCGAGGAGGAATGGTATAAAGGACATCTATTTTTCCAATGTGATCAAGGATTTGCACATCACTCCATCCATCATATATATACAATTATTATTAAAACCATTTATAAATATATGTAATTATATTAAAACCATTTATATTTTCTGAAATATTTTCTTAATTATAAGAGACTTTATCTGTCAACATTAGAATGGATGTAAGCATGAGTCAGTACGATCGTCCCTAATGCTCAGTTTGACCAAAAGTTCTGCCCTTCATGCAGTCCACATGCTTAGCTTAGGTTTCGAATAGTGTCTTTCAAGTCTGAAATTTGACATGCCTAAAATGGAGATAGATATGTATGTTTTGTCTTGAAATATACTTTGTCCACATGGTTAGGTTAGGTTTCGAATAGTGCCTTTCAAGTCTGAAATTTGACATCTCTAAAATGGAGATTGATATGTATGTTTTGTCTTGAAATATAAAAGTATAGTAAAAAATATAAATGGAAGAAATTTTAATATTAATATTAATTAATAGTAATATTGTATATAAAAATACAAGATTAATTGATGATAATATTAGATTAAGATTTTTGTGATTTAGAGAATAGTATTTTGGATTAATCACATTGTATGGATTGGGTCCATTTTCAAATTAGCTAATATGGTTTACCACATTCACATTAATTGGTACGAAAGATAGACCCAATCCTTACAATGATGATAATATTATATATAAAAATATAATATTAACTAATGATACTATTGTGTATAAAAATATAATATTGTATAATTAAAAATAAAATAATTTATTCTAAATGCAAATAATTAATTAAGATAAAATGATATTATAATCTAAGTTTGTTAAGTAAAAACAACTTTATTAAATAATATCAAAATATTAAATTTTTTTAAAATAAAAAAAAATATTATTTTAATGTTTGACTATTCCTTCAATCACTAATTTTAAAGGGTTAACCTGGGGCAATGATGCATCTTTACTATTTATTCATGAAGATTGTACGATTTCCTTCACCTTGTTGTGAGGATAAGAATTTATTTATAATATAGATCACGAAAAGTGTGAGATCTAACTTTATCTTTAATAAAAATATTTATATTTAAAATAATATAATATATATATATATATATATATATAATATATAATATATATATATATATATATATAAGAAATATATATTATTACGTATTTGCAATTTACCATATAGAGAGTTATATATAAAAATTAATAAGAATATTTTTAATTAACAACACAATATTTCTAATTAATTATGTTTACTTTTCATAATTAGATTATTCAAACTATAAAACAATTTTATAAATTTTAATAAATAAAATAATAATAATATATAATAATAATATATAATTATTTATTATTATTATATTTATATAATAATAATATAATTAGAAATATTATTGTTTTCCTCTTTATACTTTTAAATAATATAATGAACTTTTTGATGGGTTCAAAATCTCATATATTTTAAATAAATATTTGACACCATATAGAAAGCTATAATCCAAGCATTCATGAGCACCACTATTCCGTTGGACAACGCATTTTTCATCTTTCGAGATTCTCATACTCAATAAGAAATGTCGTAGTCTAACGAGCCGAAGGAATTGCCCAGAAAGTTATGGAAGTTCTGGTCATATTTAGAGAAAATCCAGCAAGAATTTTTGTTAATCCGAGTTATAGTTGTTAAACTTCAAAATTTTAGGTGTCCTAAACATTTTTGATGGTGCTGAATCCATTTCCACGATCAAAAACATGATTCAAACACTACCTCTACAAGATTTTTTGAAGTTTTTATGCCCAGATTGCAGGCACTTTTGGCCGTCTAGGCAATTCCTCTGCCTCGATAGATGACTCCAAAAGAAATTATAAGGCCCTAACTGAATTATTTGCAGGAGGTAACGACTTCGAGATCACAGAGCTTCTTTGAAAGTAGTGATCAAATCCCAAAAACCTCAAGAGAGAACATAGCCGTAGAAGAGGAAGAGGAGGGTAATTGCAGAGTTTTTGAGGTATATATTAAGTTTTAGAGAGTAGTTAGTTGAATTTGGCATATATTTTATGCGAAGAAGTCCCAAGTTCGATTCGAAATGTATGACAAGCCGATGACAGACTAAGACCTAATCATTTTCACCTTCCATCACTTCTGGTAATCCATGTGACGCCTCAGCTCAAACCCAGAAAGAAACAAGCAAATTTTTTAGATCATTTTTGATAATATTGTTGCATATTTTGTTGTTGTGTCGCAGGTGCACAATGATCACAGGTAAATTGATGCAAGATTTACAATGGCGAATAAGTCTGGAAAGTTACCTGTACATGGTTTTCATGGGAAGTAGATGTTTCTTCAAAGATCATGAACTTAGTTAATGGCAGTCTGGAGCAATTGGAACTCTGATTGGGTTCACTAATTGTTTTTCTGCTTGTTTTGACGTGTTTTAATGCCTTACACTTCTAGCAAATTTGAACTAGAATTCCTTACCAATTGATAAAATTATCAACATCTGGTTATCTGCTATCCTCTCTCTCTTTATGAATAACTTGCTATCTTCAATGGATGATACCTTGATCTTGGTGAAAACACAACGCTTGTGCTCTAACTAGTACCACCTACTCTAGTTGGTTGTTTTGGGTTAAACATTGTTAGCTCAGTCAAGTAGAGTAAGCGTGAGGGGGAAAACCTTAACAAGTATGTCAAAGGTATAAATAACATACTTCTCTGAAGGAACAACCTCTTCTACTCTCAATAAGTCAGGATCCCTCTTCCACCTATGCGTAGTTCTTAAAAAAAAAATGAAAAATTAATAAGGCAAAAGAAGAGAAAGACTTCCTGCACAAGGAAGTGATGCAAGTAAATCTGTCAGGTTACTACTAGGCTCACTGGCAGCAAAGCGATGCTTGTGTTCCTACATGAATCCGTCAGGGTGCTCTCCACGCCTCTTGGTAATAGAGCAACACCAAAGATGAAACTTAGACTCTCACAGTTATATTACTTGTCCACCAATATAACCCTCATCCCCATTTGAAATAAATAAGTTGACTTGGCATGGAATATGTGTTGACCGATCAAGAGAATGGTAGGGACTACATATTTCAACCAAGCTAGTATGGCAACCACAATGATCAAAGAATAAAACAATACTTTCGGAAGGGTTAGACTCACTTTTCATTGAACAAGGTAAATACAGAGAGTTGGAGTTCTACCAGTGTGTCACCAAGTATTGTTGTGGCTACAACCGCCCTGCAAAATTTTGCCTCACATGCAAATTATAGAGCCTACATTAGATCCTGTAATCGATCATACTTGGTCACTTATTGGTAAGTTGATGATTTCAAGGCTCCCTCCTTGATCCTAAGAGTTGTCTATGTTCTCATATTTATACAGCATGTGTCATTTTCGGGCATAGGGGTAGTTGTTTGTCATGCAAAGGGAATGTTGTTTTCCTTCAAGGGAAAGCATGTGCACATGAGTGGTTATCATCTCATAGACATGCTTCACACTCACCTCACGCACCCTTATCACAGAGGTTTTTGCATCAAGAAAAGTATATCTTATGTATTCTGGATTGTCTATATTGTGTCACTAAGTCACTGTGTGTGATCATAGTCAAGTCCAATCAATGTTTACATATGTTTCAAAGATCTCACACTTAGCCATATTCTCGAGCAACCTAGCCTCATCCAGCTTCCCAAAACTATGTGCTTTCCTTCTCCAACCATCAAGCTTCCTCCCTTCACTGCTGAAACCATACAGCCCGCAAAGACCCCAACCAACACTGCTCTCCAAAAATGCAAAGAGTAGCTAAGCAGCGAATACTACTCTCTAGAAATGCGCAGAGAATTCCAGTTGCACTGCACTTAGAAATTGCGCAAAGGTGTCTTACCAGGACCCCCATCCCACAACAGTGTCCTATGCCTCAAAATTGTGCAATGTTGTCCAAGTTGCCTTGTTTTTCTTGCATGCAAAAACTAGGAAGACAGGCGTCCGAGGGCTTCATTCTGATAATAATCAATGTCCGCTGAAATTGCAAATATCTACCTCTCAGTGACTATATGAAAAGGTGACAGATTGAAATCTCTTCCGAGGAGTTGAGGAGAAGGACTAAGGGACGAGGTAATGGAAAACATCAAAACTACATGCAAACTCCATTGAATGCATTATCATCTTGAGGGTAAGTATGGTAAGTAAAGAACACCTTTTAAAGTACACCTCTTAGTTGAGGTTGCAGGACTACTTGTCATTGTCATATCATCCTGTCCTCAGTAACATGCATGTACGAAAACACAACAAGTCATTTTATGTGTTTCTTCTACATGTCTTACTTCATTTTCACTTGTTCGACCACCTATCGTCTTCGTCGTCTTGATTGTTGTGTCATTCTTGCAACCTCATTCTCATGGTGTTGAATTTTGTTTTTGAGTTGTGCTCATTATGTAAACATCTATTGCACTCAAACATGATGTTGTAAGCACTGTTGCGTAAGTATCATCACGGTCATTCAATGATCTATCACAAGTGTCGTTCTTGTCACTCGCAGCCGTTGGTCAGTCGCACTGAGTGTATGTTTTCTTGATGGTTCGAGGTGTCTTGTCGCCAATTCATAGTGAGTGTGTGTTTCCAAGGTCATGCATGTATTAAGTCACTCGCTCACACACTTAGTCATTTTGCTGAAACCCTGTCAAGCAGGCCACCCTCCAATAGTCGAACCTCCGTTGAGCTGCACTTTGTAGTTTCAACCATCAGTGATTATTTACTGTTGCCAAAAATTATGCATAGTTTGAGGTTGTCTCCCAGACATTTTGCAGTGAACAATCCTAGAATTGACCCAACTAACCATCACTCAAAACAACATAGAAGTTTCTCAGCAAGCCATATCAATCTACCCCGCCCACAAGAAAAACCACCAAGCCTCCAGTTGCTCAACAAGAGAGTTTGACTAGGAAGTGACCCCAGGCATCAATCCCCCAAAAAATTGTGCAGAAGCTACCAAACTTGCCCGCTTCTGCTCACTAAAGAAGTTGTGCGGACATGGTAGACAGAAACCTGCTGCTTGTCACTGAACTCACCTACAAAATTGCACAATTTTTCTAGCCAGTCACCCTATCAACCGACCTACTACTCCTCCTAAAAACCGCGTAGTTTTCATGAGTAGTGTCCCAACTGCCCAACATCCCTCTCAACTCAGAAACTGCGCATGGATTTCCATTAGGCTAGCCTCCCATCTCTGCGTAGTTTTTTCTAGCAGCCTCCCGGAGCCTGTTTCCACCTCCCTGGAGAAATTGCACAATTTTCATTTCCAGTCTCCCTCTGCTACCTACACTATCTACCTGAAAAAATTGCGCCCAACTGACCTTTAACTGAGTCAAATCCCACGGAATGTCACTGCTAATCCGGATTGCCCATGTCATCCTCCGAGTGACCTCTATGCAAATTTCATTGATAGTGCCTGGGGCCTGCATCCTGCCTTGAAATGTGCCTTGTGTAGTTTCAGAGCCTTTTCCTCTCTCTCAATCACCTGCATCCAAAAGAAAAAGACAATGCATCATGGTAGGCTAGGCAATTTATGGATTTGATGTCATCTCGTCATGAGTGATTGTAGATACAAGTACATGGATGAGACATGGCATGACAACGAATGGGGTGAACAAGGAGTGCATGTGAGGGGACTTGTTCATGAACGAAGGAACACATGGAGCATGCCAAAGTACAAGAGAAGGAGAGATGTGCACATGAAACATCAAGCGCACACCAAGACCATTGAAGATTCCACACGCTATACCATGTTGAGGTGAAGCTATCATACACCAAGAGCATGTCCATCACTCAGCAGTACTACAACTCGACATGCACAACACCTGCAACATGAGCGTTCCAGCTCTATCATGTCGAGTCATGTCATGATTCATCTCGGCCACATCACTATTTTGGGCCACAGTGTTGTAATCAATGTAATGTAACGTCGAAGTCCAAGAGACCAAAATGTAAATCTAAAGAGTCATGTAAATTTGAAGAGTCATGTAAGTCAAACAATCATGAGGGAAGTTGAGCAGTCACAAGAAGAAGTTTTACCCTTGGCTACAAATACCCCTCATTTGTACATGAAAATGACTTATCACCTTGGCTCCTCCAACATAGCCTTGAGAGTCTATAATATTTTCTTCGAAGAGTAAGCAGTGGCTCCAAAACTCTGATAATGGAGTTAGTGATGTAATGGTGTATGGATGTGTCTTGGAACATTTTCTTAGTTCAAAATCTTGTTAACAAGCCAACACATTTTCACACATGTATTGTATTCGTTTGTGAGACTATTCTTTGGACACTTGTAATGCATCTCACTTTAACATGTCTTAAGACAATTGAACTATTTTGGTTGTTTTAGTACATAAGATATGGGAAATGTGTTGTATCAGTTGTTGATGCTCTCTTGCCCATGTGGGCTATACGCCGGACACTTGACAGATTCATTATTTTAAACTTGTTATAACATCCATCACACTCATGTGCTATTTGTTCACCTTGTGTTTGTGAAATATGCATCCACGTGGACTACTCCATCGGAAGTTGCACATGTCCTAATGTGTTGTGTGTCTCTAGTAGAGTTGGGACTATTCCCTTCTAACTTGAGACTCACTTCAACCCTATCCCTCTGTGGTGAAAGAGCTTTGACACAAGCTGCACTAAGCACTCACTAGACACGAAAAACTCATAGTTTGAAGACAAAGAAAACCAGTCTCACGTGCTAATAAGCAAGATCTAAGAAATATCTTCAAGATAATGGAAACTAGGCCATCTTACCAGATGGGACTCCTACACCAAATGGTGTGACCTCTAGTTGGGAATTCATACTGGGGAGATCCCCTGAACGTTGGTGGGTCTAACACCATCAACATAACCCATTAAAAGCTGAAGTGAAACTTAGAGTACAAAATAATCGTGTATTTACATGTGCTAGTGAGTCTATTAGATACCTATACTGGATTAGTTATGACAATTAAATATAAAAAACTACATTCTGAAACATTAAATTGCATTTTCTAAACTGACCTTTACACAAGGAAGTATGTGCTAGATTTCAAGTTGAGGATTCAATATTCCACAAAATTTTGTCATCTCTCTAGCAGCACCAGTATGAAAGTTGTTTCATTGTCACGCAACAATTGCACATATGTCCCTACTAGGTCCACCCTTTATGTTACAAGCATGGAATTTCATATTAATAATTATATGGAGCAAATAGAAATTACTTTTAAGACTAAACGTAAATTAACCTATGATAATTTATGGATGCAAACACTATGGAATATATAGACAGTTGACTAACAACAATACTGCAACCCTTGGTTAAATCATAGGGTCACCAGAACCCCACTAGAAACCTTTAGCATGCCAAGACGACATGATATAGGGTAACTAAAACATACCTCCATGTGTAGGTAACTTGCAAATGACTTGATTAGGTAAGTTGCAAACTATTTACAACTTGTGGTCGAAATGTTTAGCTCTCAAACATGTCAGCTAGAAATATTGTTCCTACAATATAAGTGACCGCATATTTCCTTTATGGAGTTAGTGGGATTTAAATTATATGCATGAGTATAATTATTTTTAACAACTTTCTGTGAGTGAAATGATAAGATCTAGCAGTCAAAACATTTGTAGATGATAGAGGATAGAGAAAAGAGAAAGGTGTGCCCTTCAACATTAACTTTCTCATAAGTCTCTTCAATGATCCCCTTCATTGCATGATATAAGTAAACTGCAATATGTCGGTCTTTAAACACACTAAGGTAGTTGACTCTTGGGTGAATATTTCTTATGGGGGTTGGCAATTGTGATATAAAAGAAATTGTTGTATAGGAAAACTATATTTAAGGATGGACAAAGCTTATTTACAATTTCATCTCTTTGATTTATTTTCATCCTTTGTTGTTTACTTTACTATTGATGTTAAGTCTATTAAGTAAAAAAATGAATGTAAACATGAATGTGTTTCCTCTCAAATCAATCTTCTTCCTCAAGTACATTTCAAAAAATGTTTGGAATATATAATGAAAAAGAAATACATAAATACATATGAGATGAAAATTCCTTCAGCATTCTCTAGGGAATTAATATCTATCTCTTGAGGTGCGTTACACATATTGAACTACTTTTTTGATGATATCCTAACACCACATGCTTGACCTAACCTCCAAGTTAAAATGATCACCAATTTATTCTCTATTACAAAGCATCCGTTGTCCTCCAAAGCTAGGATATATTCCACCCTAGCATCACTTCATATCTAGTCTCTTCTTTAAACCTTAATGGAAACATTGAAATACTACCACAAACCAGTCCCAAGTGGACCCATCAACCTAGCCAATTCTCAAAGAGACATTGGGAGACAAGATCTGAAAGTGGACACTATAGTTCTTCTCTTTATGGGCAAAAATGAGTATTCCTTTTACTTACAATCAATTCCTACTTTAATAATGTACTTATAATTAGAAACATACAATAATTATGTTTTTTATTATGGCTCTTCTATGTCTAGATTTTCTTTTGTACTGTTGGGAGATGAACATGTCAACTTTGTACTCCCAAATGGTGCTCCCAACCTTGCTCCCACAGTGGCAAATAGATATCCACTTCACCTCATCTCAACAATTTCCTCAAGATCTGGTGAGGATTCCTAGTTATGAACAAATTTGGTGTTGTTTAACAACATTCAATAAAATTCTAATGAAAATTGTAGATGGAATTACAAATGCACACATATAATTCCTATTTGACACATGAAATTTCCATTGATTCACCCACTTCATAGCATGCTATATGTCTACACAAATGTAAAACAACAAGGGAATTCTACAACAAATCTATATGAAATTTACCCATTTAACAATCAATTTCATGCTAGATTATGCCTAAATTGAAATCCATGAGGTTTCATATTCTATTTCCCACACAAAACTGAAAGAGTTCCTAATCTTTCTAATAGAATTTGTCCAAAAAATTTCTTGCATGGGAATGGGAATGAGTCAAATCCCATCCATAGATATCTAGCATGGATATCGACCCAAGCCTAAATACTAAACTAAAAGGACTAAGATAGACCTACAAGGGATGATGCTGTTTCAATGTTATAAGAATGAATTATTATATTTAATGTCTTATTGGTTTCCAATTATCAAAGTACAAGCGAAGGAGAGATGTGCACATGAAACATCAACCGAACACCAAGACCATCGAATACTCTACACACCTTGCCATGCGGAGGTGAAGCTATGATACACCAAGAGCACATCCATCACTAAGCAGAACTGCAACTCGACATGCACACCACCAGTAGCATGACAATAATAGCTCTGTTGTGTCAAGTCATGTCATGATTCATCTCAGCCACATCACTATTTTGGGACACATTATTGTAATCAATGTAATGTAACATGGAATTCCAAGAGAGCCGAATGTAAATCTGAAGAGATATGTAAAGTTGAAGAATCATGTAATTCAAATAGTCATGAGGAAGTTGAACAGTCACAAGGGGTAGTTTTTCCCTTGGCCATAAATACCCCTCATTTGTACATGAAAAATACTTATCAGCTTGGCTCCTTCCACATAGGCTTTACAGTCTATAATAGTTTCTTTGAGGAGTGAGCAGTGGCTCTAAGACAATGCTATCGGGGTTAGTGATGTAATCGTGTACGGATGTGTCTTTGAACTTTCACTTGATTAAAAAGCATGTTAAAAGGCTAGCACATTTTCACAGATGTATTCTATTCATTTGTGAGATTCTTCTTTCAATGCTTGTAATGCATGTTTCTTTAACCTGTATTAAGAGAGTTGAACTATTTTGGTTTTTTTAGTACATATGCTATTGAAAGTGTGTTGCATCAGTTGTTGATGATATCTTTCCCTTGTGGGATATACCACCAGGCACTCGATAGATTCATTCTTATAAAATTGTTATAATTCCTGTCGCACTCGTGTGGACTATTTCATTAGGTTTTGTACATGCTATCTTTTCACCTTGTGTTTGTGTCTACCACATCCATGTGGACTACTCCACTGGAAGCTGCACATGTCCTAATGTGTCGTGTATATCTAGCAGAGTTGGGACTATTCCCTCTTAACCTGAGACTCACTTCCACCAACTCCCTCGGTAGTGAAAGAACTCTGACACAAGTGGTAGTAAGCACTCACGAAGCATGCAAACCTCGTTATTCGAAGACAAAGAAAACCACTCTGATGTGCTAACAAGAAAGAGCTAAGCAATATCTTTAAGACAATGGAAACCGGTCCATCGTACCAGATGGGACTCCTACACCAAATGGTGTGAAGTCTAGTTGGGACTTCATATCAGGGAGATCCCCTAAATGTTGGTAGGTCCAGCACCATCAACATAATCCATTAAAAGCTGAGGTGAAACTTAGAGTAGAAAAACATTGTGTATTTACATGTACTAGTGATTCTATTAGATAGCCACACTAGATTGGTTGTGATAATTAAATATATAAAACTGCATTCTGAAACTTTAAAATTCATTTTCCAGACTAACCTTTACACAAGGAAGTATGTGCTAGATCGCAAGTTGAGGATTCAATATTCTGCAAAATTTTGTCACCTCTCTATCAACACCAATTTAACTATCATAATTTATGGATGCAAACACTATTGAATATATAGACAACTGACTAACAACAATACTCCAACCCTTGGTCGAATCATAGGGTCACCAAAAACCCACTAGAAACCTTTAGCACGCCAAGAAGATAGGATAGAGGGTAACTAAAACATCCCTCCATTTGTAAGTAACTTGCAATTGACTTCATTAGGTAAGTTGCAAAATATTGACCTCTTGTAATCAAAATATTTAGCTCTCAAACATGTCAGCCAAAAATAGTGTTCCTACAATATAAGTGGTTGCATATTTCCTTTATGGAAGGAGTGGGATCTAAATGATATGCACGAGTATAATTATTTTTAACAACTTTCATTGTGTAAAATGCTAAGATCTGGGAGTCAAAACATTTGTAAATTATAGAGGATAGAGAAAAGAGAAAGGTGTTCCCTTCAGCAATAACTTTCTCATAAGTCTCTTGAATGATCCCCTTCATTGCTTGATATAAGTAAACTGCAATATGTCAGTCCTTAAACACACTATAGTAGTTGACTCTTGGGAGAATATTTCTTATGGGAGCTGGGGATTGAGATATAAAAGAAATTCTAGTACAAGAAAACTATATTTAAGGATGGGCATAACTTATTTACATTTTCTTCTCTTTGATTTATTTTCATGCTTTGATGTTTACTTTACTATTAATGTTGAGTTTATTAAGAGATAAAATGAATGTATACATGAATGTGTTTCATGTCAAATCAATCTTCTTCGTAAAGTACATTTCAAAAATTGTATGAAATATATAATGAAAAATAAATAGATAAATGCATATGAGATGAAAATTCCTTTAGCAATCTATAGAGAATTAATATGTATCTCTTGAGGTGATTTACAAATATTGAACTTGTTTTTTGATGATATCCTAAAACCACAGGCTCCTCCTAACCCCCAAGTTAAACTTATCATGAATTTATTCTCTACTACCAAGCATCCCTTGTCCTCCAATGCTAGGAGATATTCCATCCTAGCATCACTTCGCATCTAGTCTCTTCTTTAAACCTTAATGGAAAAATTGAAAGACTACCACAAACCATAGCAAATTGGACCCATCAACCTAGGCAATTCTCAAAGAGACATTGGGAGACAAGCTTTGTAAGTGGATATTGTAGTTTTTGTCTTCAAGGGCGAAAGTGACTATTCCTTTTACTTATAATCAATTCCTACTTTCACAACGTACCTATAATTAGAAGCATACAATAATTAGGTTTTTTATTATGGCTCTTCTATGTCTGGATTTTCTTTTGTACTATTGGGAGATGAACATGTCAACTTTGTACTCCCAAATGGTGCTACGAACCTTGCTCCCATAGTGGTAAATAGATATCCACTTCACCTTATCTCAAGAATTTCCTCAAGATCTGGTGAGGATTCCCAGTTCTAAACAAATTTGGGTTTGTTTAACAACATTCAATAAAATTCTAATAAAAATTGTAGATGGAATTAAAAATGCGCAGATATAATTCCTATTTAACACATGAAAATGTCATTGATTCACCCACTTCTTAGCATGCTAGATGTCTACACAAATGTAAAACAACAAGGTAATTCTACAATAAATCTGTATGAAATTTACCCATTTAACAATCAATTTCATGCTATATTATGCCTAGATTTAAATCCATGAGGTTTCATATTCTATTTCCTGCACAAAACTCAAAGAGTTACCAATCCTTCTAATAGAATTTGTCCAAAAAATTGGTTGCATGGGAATGGGAATGAGTCAAATCCCATCCATAGATATCTAGCATGGAGATCAACCAAAGCCAAAATAGTAAACCAAAAGGACTAAGATAGACCTTGAAGGGATGATTTTGTTTCAATGTTATAAGAATGAATTATTATATTTAATGTCTTATTGGTTTCCCATTACCATTGTTCAACAAGTGTTTCCTATTTTTCTTCTTTTTTGAAATTCCATTTTGCTTGAAAATTCAATTTCTCATAAATTTGCTTTCAAAGTTTACTGAAAATTTCTTTTGCAAAGTAGAATTCTATTTTCTTTGAAAAAGTGAATTTATATGAAGCATATATCGTTGAAGCAATTTGGGTAAAAATGGTTACACGTAATGATGAACAAAAAATGTAAATATTTTTCTCTAAAATATTTGAAATAGTAAAAAATTGTTTTACCCTATGTGAGCTCAAGAAAAAAAAAGAAAAAATGGCATAGAATGTATATTGGCTCTTTAATTGATGTTTATTTTATTTGGTGTGGTGAAATTGTTTTTAATTGATATGTATTTTTCGAAAATTCCATGTAGTATAGTTTGAATAATACCCACAAATCTAGTAATTCTCAAATTTTCGAAACTATTGATTCAAGGTTCTAGACCAATTTGAAATTTTAGTTGTGGAATATTCAGTGAGACATGAAAATCTAATCAAGGGAAGAAACCAACAATAAAAATGGATGTATTATCATACTTTCAAAAGCCTCCATCCAAGAATACACACTTTCTTCATGCTTTAAGCTCTTTTGAACAGTCTGATACTGAGAGAGATGTTAACTAATACGAAAATGCATCTGATATCCATATGATGGATGAAAGAATAGGTTCCTAAAGTTATCAAGGAGAGATGAATGCAATTTCAATAGAAATTGGTGATGAAAATGTTGAATATGTTTCTTTGTAAGGTGACACAATCCATTCACGAAAAAGGAAAAATGGCTAGTGGACCATAAGGAGATAATTCTAAGAATGTTGGGTCTCAAGTTTTCCATTTATTGAAGTAATACCTCCTAGAAATTAGAATGAGGTTTCCCAATAAGTTAGATGTAATGCATGTAGTTGGAAAACTTGAAAGGTAGTGAAATTTCATATGAAGCTAGATATAGTACAAAAGCATGTAGGATAGGTGTATGAAAAGACATTTGTAAATGGTGAAGAAAAATCTATTGTCATATGGAAATATTCTGAGGAATATTGGCATATCTAATATGCAAAATAATATAAAAAATATTTAATGAGTAAGAGAGAACTTGAGGCAAGTGTAGGAACGATCATATATCTATTTGAAAAGACAATGGAAAGAAGTTTGGTATCCAAGAAAATACAATTGAGCACTATATTTGAGATCTTAGCTAAAGGTCATCCTATGACAGATTATCTAGATCACATGAAGTATCTATCTTTTCATCAAGTGTAAAACTTTCCATCTTCTCATTGGTATGTAACTAGTGGTTGGTAATGGGCAAGATATCTAACACAAGTAGAAAAGGATGATTTGACAGAGAATATTGCAAATTCTAGGTTTTTGGAATTGTCTTTGGATGAGTTACAATTATGGATAATACTTTGTAGATATGTATGACCATTTATATGGTTAATGACAATATTAGGATTTCCTATCTACTTGGGATTAAAAATATGAGAGAAAACTTTACAGCTGAAACTATTTATGAACTTGTTCTTAATAGTTTGAAGGAAGGTGGTATCGATCATTTAATGATTGCAAAAAAAGTTGGAATGTATTGGAGTAGATGGAGCATCGGTAATGCAAGGTCAAAGGAGTGGCCTTTGGGTTAGACTACAACTATCAACTTGGCCATATATGCTTAGTATTGATTGTATGGATCATAGGATGAATCTTGAATTTAGTAAGCAAGTTTCCATCGGTTTCAAATGTTGAATATCTTGCATGTGATACTCATGCATACTTTTCTCGTAGTCCCAAATGATTTTCATAGTTTAAAAATTTTACAAATGTTGTTACGAATGGAAAAAAACTATTGAAAGATGTTGATACAAGATGAGTATCATTGAATGGACCAACTCAAAGACTATTTAGTGAGTTAAAATCTTTGGTAGGGTTGATGTATGAAATTCACAAAAATGTCGAGAAAGCTTAAGATCTTCCTTTTCCACTAACTAATATAGATACATTAATGGCATTGGATGGAATTATTCGTATTCGACATGAAATGAATGTCCTCATGAAAATGTCTCAGAATCGTACAATGTTTATTGCACAATACACAAATGCAATAAATTCAACATGCCTTGCATTGCATAATTTGTATATGATGCCAGACTCTTTTATTGGTCTCGGGTTTACAACTTGGAATAATATCATCAATACAGAAAATACTAAAAGATTTTGTGATGTTTGATGAAAAAGGGATACTATGTATCACAGTGTGTGGGTATATGGTTCCCTTTCATTATATTTGTAAGGAAGGATGAATCACAAAAGATTTCCCCATGTTAAGAGACCAATTTGATAATATTGTGACTTGAGTGAGACAATATTTGATAGAAATTGCAAAATCACTATCACGAGATCTAAGAGAATGATTTCCTTGAGATGACATGTTGGAGGCCATGTGTGTGGTACATCCTCAATATTGTAACAATTTTCAAAGTACAAGAAATTTAAAAGCTTACTTTCAAAATAGATTAAATTGTTTATTAGACCACTTGTTTGGTAATTTCACTGGTGTTAAATTACTTACATGAATTATCAACCAGGGCTATTAAACTAATGAAATGTATGTGCATTGTTTGTGCTAGGAGTCCTTATTACTTAAATAATTCCTAAATTAAATTGAGATACTGTAATGCACATGTTTTCTTTAACAACTATGAAAGTAAATATGAAATCAAAACTATTTCTCTTGCTTCAAAGAATGATCAATCTTCTTGAAATAAACATCGCACTTGCTTTACTCTTGTTTGAAATGGAATTGCACACACACTTTCTTGAAAGAAAATATCACACTTGCTTGAAATGAAATCACACACACGCATTTGCTTGAAAGAAAAAATGGTAATGAAACTAGATCTAAATTACTCTGATAGAAAGAGAAATGAACTCTATGCTTAAATTGAAATCTTATTCACATAACTGTAACTCAAAACCATACTACAAATCTATATCAATCCACACTCTGTTATACTAATTTCATGTGCATAATAGATCGTGACTTCACTCATTCATCCTACAACAAAATTACTAAACAAACTGTACTCTTTTATCAACTCTGTGATCACTATTAACAATCAAATGATTACTGAAATAAATGAATTAAACACAATATAGAATGCCGAATTAAATTGTTAGTTTGAAAATAATAAACCCATACAACTCGAGGGGGGACTCTTGCAGGAAGTAGGTAACAACACGGCTCCTTCACAAGATTAGATATGCATGGATAAACCACACATCAAAAGGATGAAATGAAACAGAGTTTTTAATTGCAAAAACATAGTTTAAAAATGGTTTCCACGTTTGTCACTGTCATGCCAAGAGGCCGATTTATAATACCTTACGAATAATTGTTTCAGAGTGTTACGAACCTACCCTACTCGACAATGAATAAAATTGACATGATGAGATAACATAATTTTATTTCCTCATGATTTTCTACGAGTGAAGCAAATAATGATGTTGAATATTTGTATTCATTAATTCCTTGCTCGCCTAGTTCACCTTCCTCAGTGGTTGACTTTCACTTTGACTGAGCTGCTATGGTGCTTTCCTTATCGATGCAGGTTATGAACATAGGTACAAATCATTGTGCCTACTATTTTTCACATGGCCATATGTCTTGTTCCTTCACTAGAGTTTCAGAACCTATCAAACCTGAGATTTTCCTATAGAATCAGTCACTAGCTGCAGAATTGGTGCAATTTAGTAGCTCATGCAAATATTAGGTTAAATAATAAATAAAAAATGACACTTTTGAAATAGAATATGATTAGATACCTGTTATGGCATAGACCTTGTAAATTTATGCCCAATTTAGAGTTATGAGGGTCAAAATGAAGGACAATGGAATGTAGGAAAGTGGTCAAAAAGAGGCAATTTTGGGGTTCAACATCCCCCCACACATAAGGCATTGATTGTCCTCATGCAAGATTTCAAAATTTGTAATATTTCTATGTCACTGAGCATCTTCAGGAGCTTGGGTAGGGACATCTAAGTTAGTCCTCTTTGTTTTCTTGACATTGATTACTGCCACCCTTGGTTTCTTCATCAAGATTCTATTTTGCAAACTTGTCAACTTTTTCTTTAGAAATTAATTTTTAGTTTTCAATTTCTTATTTTTATCATACCATAAACAAATATATAACAAGATGTTGTCATTTTCAGTTCTCTGGATTTCATTTTGTGCCTTTACTGTTTCATTTTCCTGCTTACCTCCAATTCATAGATTTCCTCTTTAAGAGTATTTACAATTTGGTGTTCTTCTGAAGGATCAAAATTAATAATTTCCTCTTGGTTTAAGGATGATTCAACAATCTTTCCCGTAGCTCTTTCCTGCAAATAATCTATGCAGTCATATATTTCTTGTTAGATAGGATCAATTTTTGGAGTTCTCCTAGTTGGACTAGCAACTGGTGATGAAACTCTTGGTTCATCTTCTTCTAATAAATTGATGAATTTTGGAGATGGGAGACTGTCTGTTAGGTTCCTATACCAATAGGAGTCATAATTTTGAATAACTGAGATTAAGCCTTGTAATATTGTACATAACTTCGCTTTCTGCAAGCGTTTTCCGTATTAAAAGTTAAAAAATATAAAGAGGGTATGTCCTAAAAGAATAATCAAAGGACAAAAAGAACGAAAAGGTAAAAAAAAAAAATGAAAATATATGAACCCCAAAAGACAAAAAGAGACCATGAAAATGAGAAATTCAAGATGCCACCACTATTTACATTTTTTCTCAATGAAAGGTTGTGTGCAGCTTGTTACTCATGCCACAATCCATGGTAGTCAAGTTGTTTAAACTTGGCTATTTCATGTTTTAAATTTTATGTTTGTAGTTAGAGAATAAAATCTGGCTGAACAGTGTAATCTTGGTAGATCATTAGATAGGTAGAGTGAAGTTAGTTTACTTTGTAAAGAAAAGAAAATGTTTGAATAAGGGTTTACTAGCGTAAATGCCCCCTAATAAAGTGAAGAAAAGTGGTAGGATGAGTAGGTGTGTAAGTAGTAGAAAGGTTGCAACAATGTCATGTGATTTTACAACTGCACTTATGTCATCATATTAAATGCAATTTTCAAAAGTGCATAAGTAAAGGGCAGAGCAAAAACAATGGTTTACAATACAATTTATTTAACATCCCCCTCATTCATTTTAACCCCCATGACACTCACTAACTTCCTTTTTTACAATAAAAATATTAATCCCTATAGTTCTTTAAGTCAAAGAGGCTTGTAGCATTTCTATGACTTTTGGTGGGACCAGACGCTCAGCTTGATGACTTAAAGCGGAAAGGTGATAAATTCCCTTATAAATCATTCATCACATTCACAGAACTCTTTTTCCTAAGGTTATGCTCTCTTGCCTAGGAAAACCCATTTTAAAGCATGTTTTATGTAAAAAACCCACCAAATACAGTTATCCTAAAGTATTAAGTGTATGTAATGTGCAAAAAATTTCATATATCGGAGTACAATACCCCTTCCACTCATTTCACCACATATTAACCTTTTAACATTATTATTTAAATTCCCAAAAAATACACTACCCCATATATATTTAACTGCCTTATACAAAATAACCCCACCCCTGACTTTAGTTATAGCCTATATTACTACCCCATAATCCCACAAATATATTAAATCCTGCCCTCAGTCCTTAATCCCACATTAAGAAGCCCTGATGAGATTATGTATTAAACTAATCCATTACCGTTGGTGATTAGACCCATGGGTTCCCCCATAAACTCTTTCCGCAAAGCACCGTGCAACTCTGCCTCCTGATCACTGTTGATCATCCCTCTCCCACGTCTAACGCCCCACAAGCATATCGGGCCGGCCTGATGTTGGCACTTTACCTGCTTGATAAGGTGGTTTCTTCCCTGACCCCCTACTCTACATGTCAAACGATTAATGGAATCGGGCGGCCCCTCCCGAATACTGCCCGCAACACAAAAGCGGTGTGACGGACCTCCCGAACTACTTCCCCCTTCCAACCAAAAACTGCCACTATTCATTAATTAGTGAACCTGCCAAAATTAACTGTTTTCCCTATAAAAGCCTAATTGCCCCTCTTTTCACTATTTTTGCATGTTTGCCTTTGAGAACTCAAAACGTTGTTGCAACCCCTACAAATAGCCGAATTTCTCACAAACCTCCGCCATTGCTCCACAGACACTGCAAACAGCCTAGCTCGTTCATCAAGTCCGTAACAGTACCATACGAACTTGTGCAGCTGCCATTAACTAACCATTTACAGTCAGTTTCACCCAAGTTCTAGGTATTTAATGATGGAATTCCAACTCCATTGTCTAATTCCAAGTCAATCCACCCTCTTGACATTGTTAATTAAGTAAAAAAAATCAAATTTACTTAAATTTTAACACTGTGAAACCATAATCAAAACTACAAAAACTCCATTGGCCTAAAAACTCTGATTCACCCCCTAGACTCAAATCCACAAGAACTGAGTATGGATGCTCCAATTGCACTGGATGTAAGGCCCATCACTACACCTCATTTAGACCTAGAAAACCTTCCTTTAGCGGATAAATATTTCCAAATAAAAGACACCACTACCCTAGAACCCCTACTCAAACTACATTGCCAATGTAGGGACCATTACTTGAACCATGCTTGATGAAATTGGCCTATGGGAGTCGAATTTGTCCAAGTACCAGTTCCCGCAAGTCCACATTTTTCCTGAGATTGTTCATTTGTGTTATGCACGCTACGTCCCAAGTCACAAAACCATCATGTCTCATGACCAGAAGGTCCTATTCACCATCACTGCTTAGTCCATCAATGAAATGTTGCAGCTCCAACCAGGGCCAAACCTAACTCCCCTCTCAACTGGAGACCTGTTGGACCTATACCCCAAACTCAGCTCTGTAAAATTGGCCCAATTGTTCCAAACCTTCATCAGAGAAGAGAAGCACATCCCTAAAGACTCCCCTCCATATGTAGCTATTATTTTTTCCCCTTGGGGTTAGAACATTGTAGCCATGATATCTTGTGTTTTGGGTTACTGAACAAGTGAGTATATTGATGAAACTATCCTTGTTTTCATATATATCTATACTCTAGGGTAGCCTCCTCCTATCATTTATGACTATGAAAGGGTTTTCAAATACTCAGTTTTATACCATATGTTCTTATCTTATCAATTAGAAAAGTTCCCATTCAACCTTCAAAAGCTAGACACCAACGATCAACCCAGGTCAGTCATTTCTTGGACCCCATTGGTCCACTAGTATCAGTCTCCATACTCTTATTTAGACTTCATTGATTTATTTTTACATCTAGTCATGACAATGTTAACCAGAAGCCCCCCTCCTAGAATTAGTTCGGAAATAAAGAGAGTCCTTCAATTTTCCAAGCATACCAAAGTGGGTGACTCGTACCTTTACCAGAACCATACAGAGGTTAGAATATATGGTTGCATGCTTGTACCATATAAGTTTCCAGCATACCTCCCCATGAGGTTGTTTGCCTTAGAATATTATAGAAAAATCATCAATGCAGATGAAGTCAGCTTCGTCAATGCCAAGAAGAAGGCTTATTTCAAGATAAAATACCAACTAGGCCCCTTCATATGCAACTATAGGGAGGCTGACAAAGAGGTAAATTTGATATTATAGAACATGAAGTTCCAAATAAGTTTTGTTTGGAGATATGATCCTTTGGAATTCATCACCAAGAAGAGACAAAAGGTCAAGCTAGGACCTTTCATACACCATCCCATACCTAAAATAGAAGCATATGCAAATCAAATAGAATGGGTGGCAGGTACCCTAGTAGACCAGGACAACACTAGAGTAGATGTAGAGAATGCTCTAATTGATTTAGAAAAGTAGCTTGATGACAACTCTTTTCTGCAAGTACTAGAAGGACCAGAGACTACTATGAGTACCCCTCCAATCATGCAGGCTCCTCAAAATGAGGAGAAGATCCCAAAATGAAACAAAGAAGGGGCTTCCACTTTAGGAATGGCCACCTCTAATTTGCAGGAGGAATCAAACAAGAGGCAAAGGCTAAATCCATCCTTTGAGCAGGAATATACTGAAGGCTCAGCTGAGGTCACAAATACAGAAGCAAAAGGAAGTAGAACTACAACTGCGTTTGAATGCATGCAAGAGCCTTCCACATCATAAACTCAAATGTTGGAAAGATATCCTAGTGTTGAAGTGTCTTCCTTTAGAATGCCTACTGATAAAGGTCAACATATCAAGTAGAGATACAAAGTAATCAAATCCAAAAATATGAGGCTTAAGGCCCAAACATATGCACAATACCTAAAGCTGACTCCTACCAATCAAACAAGGCTAATTTCCTCCTTTGAAATTAAAGAGGGGAAGTTGCAGATGTCATTCATCAAGCCTACAACCCAACAACCAAAGACATCATGAGATTTTAAGAAAGTGGATTTTGAGGTGTTGGCAAGGGATATTCATCCCATAGACCAGATTCAATTACACAAATAGGCTAGAGAGATGATATACTCCACCCTGACAGGTAAAGCCATAACTTCCCATCAGCTACAGAACTCTTTGAACAACATCTCAGCACAATTCCAGTTATAGAAGGCCTCCTCACAGGCCAAGGATACAAGGATCAAGTCCTTAGAGGACTTAGTGATTGAATTGGGACATGATCCCAATGATATAAAAGCTACAGAGCAACTTATTAAGAAGAAAAATGATGATATTGCTACACTTAAGAGGCAATTGAAAATACCCCAACTGCAACATCCTCAAACTCTACAAGTCATAGAGAATCAAACCAGACATGAGGAGTTGATGGACTTGGTCTTGAAACTGAATGATCAAATTAGGGAGACAGAAAAGGATTTGGACGCTTTAATTCAATTGAAGCAAAGTGACTTGGCCACAACCTCCAAGGATGACATCCCAACAGTATCTACAATAGTTCCTTTTACACTGGCACCCACTGCTCCACTTGCCACATCATTTCCAGTCACAGCATAACCTGCAACAACAATAGGTGCACAAGGAGAGAAAGTAGCAGAACTGGTTAAAGCCATGGAAGAGATGCCTATCCAGTCTATGGAGATGAAAAGGCTAAAGGAAAAGGTGGCAAGTTTGGAAACTAACTGCGAACTTGCCCAACTCAAGAAGAAAGAAGAAACACAAAAGGATCAGAGAATGGGTGAGAGAATCAAAGTCCTAGAGAAGGACTTAACACTAGAGAAACCACTTGGACAAACCAAGGAAATGCTATGGGCTAATATCAGTGACTCTGTCAATGATATTTGGCCATGAATCCAAGTTATTTTCGAACAAACAGAGCTAGTAAAAATAGCTACAACAGCTATCTAGAAAGTGAAGGAGGAATTGGGAAATAAGCCTGAGTATGCCAATAGACACATCCACTTCCCCAACAGAAAGAACATATATGAGCTCCATGAGCTCAATATAGAATATAGAACTAGCACCATTCTAGAAGTAAGGAAGGTCATTTCCAAAACGAACCTTATGCTCAACTTAGAAGAAAAGTGCCACAATATGCAGGTAGCCATTGATAGGTTCATGGCTAAATTCCAGATTTTGAGGGAAAAGGGTTTGTCCAGTCCTATGGTTATAAATGAAAAACTCATGACACGGTTGGACTATGGTAATAGACTCAGATAGTTGGCTAAGGAACAGGCCAACTCTTCATCCATAAAATCCCTGCCAACAACCAAGATGTTACACATTTGGAAACTTGTTTTTTCTATAACATGAGGTCAAACACTTATTTCTCACCAAGCCCAATTTTTCCAAATATATTGAAGCTAATGAGATCTATAGGAGGACGATGAATGTGAAATTACCAGATATAGAATGGTTGGAGAATATGAATGATTTACTATGAATAATTTACAGCCAAAGTTACCACACAATAAAAATGAAGCCAGCTAGGGTAAACAGATAATAATAGGGCACTAGGGTCAAAGAGCATAAGGCGAAAGATCAAAGTAAATAAGGCTCCAGTGTAAAACTCCACAACTGCAAGCCCACATAAAGGGATACAAATCCAACCGTAATAGCCAACAGTACGAAATAAAATGGGATAGCAGGAAAAAGTTCACTATCTGTCTCTATTTTCTTACAAGAAGATATTTGTATTTCCTAAAATAAATCTCAAGTTAGTTTGAGATATTTTGTAATAACGTTTTGTATATATACTTCATAATTCGAAGTTAGGTTTTAACCCTATACAGAAATTACCTGCATACGAATCCTAAATCACAGGAAAAATAAAAATGCGAGAGCATAACACATAAAACACATATACACAGAGATTTCCCACTGGATCCCAAAACCAGGACTACCAACTTGATTTTTCATTATGTTCCTTTCAATGTTACAATACATATTTATACATGTCGAACCATCCAATACCATGGACCGAAAAACATCGCGTCCAAAAACATGGACCGAAAACCATAGGTAGGTTCGCCCAACCTAATATAGGGTCCAAAAAAATTTTTCTCGAGGCGCTACCCCAGACCCCGTAGAGGGGGGCTACTCGCCGCCCTCAAACCCCCTGAACAATCCAACACAACCCAACAATCTCCCACTTGTTGTTTTCTTTCCACAGAAGGCCACAGGAGAGATTAGTCATTTTTCCAGCCCTGAAACGCCCATTGTTTCTCTACACCAAGAGAACTTCTCAGAGCTCACAATTTTTGGCAATGCATCTGCAGTATTCTTCAAAGTGTCCACCTTTACCAGCAACACCTTTTTGTCTTCTATCATATCCCTCACAAAGTGATACTGAACATCAATGTGCTGTCTTTGAATGATAAGCAGGGTTCTTTGCCAAGAAAATTGCACTTTGGCTGTCACAGTCTATCCTTATAGCTCCCTGTACTAACCGCATACTTGAACACAATCTCTGCAACCAAACTGCTTCCTTGCTTGCATGAGTGGCTGCCATGTATTCTGCCTCTGTAGTTGATAGTGCCACTACAGATTGTTTCTTACTCATCCAACTGACTGCACCTCCAAATAGGTTAAACACATACCCACTTGTAGATCTTCTCTGATCCAGATCTCCAGCCCAGTCTGCATCAACAAAGCCATGGATATCCAACACTCTGTCCAATCCTGGTCTTCCTTGGTAGCACAAAACCATAATCACTAGTGCCACGCAAATACCTGAAAACCCGCTTCACTGTTGTATAGTGCTCCTTCCCTGGTTTTGACATAAACCTGCTCAATACTCCCACTGCATGTGCAATGTCTGGTCTAGTACAGACCATTGCATACATCAAGCTACGACTGGCACTTGCCATATGGAACCACGGACATGTCCTCTTCCTCTTCTTGTGTCTTGGGACACTGTTCAGCAGATAACCTCACACCCTAACAGGAATAGGAACCTTCACCGGTTTACTATCCTGCATGTTAAACCTCTGCAATATTGTCTCGACATACTTCCTCTGGTTTAACCAGAGCTTCCTCTTTGCCCGATCTCTTTTTAATTTCCATGCCCAAAATATAGTTTGCAGCACCAAGATCTTTCATGTCGAATTTGGAGGACAATTGGGTCTTCAAATCCTGGATAATTTCTTTGTCATTCCCAACCAGCAACATATCATCCACATATAAGACCAGATAAATAACACAGTCACCAATTAATTTAAAATACACATAGTGATCTGCTTTGCTTCTGGTGAAGCCAAGTCCCCGTATAAATGTATCAAATTTCTGATACCACATCCTTGGTGACTGTTTTAACCATACAGAGACTTCTTTAACTTGCATACTAGTTCTTTCTTACCCTTCACCGCAAAGCCTTCAGGTTGCTTCATGTAGATTTCCTCATCCAAATCCACGTGAAGAAATGTTGTCTTCACATCCATCTGTTCTACCTCAAAATCAAAAGCAGCAGCAACAGATAAAAGTAATCTAATAGAAGTTACCTTGGCAACAGGAGAAAAAATATCACCAAAATAAATTCTCGGCACCTGGGAATAACCTTTTGCTACCAATCGAGCTTTGTATTTCTCCACCTTCCCTTCTGCATTTGTCTTCTTCTTGAACACCCATTTGCTGCCAATGGGTTTCCTTCCATTCGGAAACTCCACCAGATCCCAAGCCTCATTTTTTGTGCAAAGATGCCATTTCATCAACCATGGCCTCTTTCCAGAGTTTTCCATCCTCTGAATCCACTGCTTCCTTCACAGTCTGGGATCATCATCAGTAACAGGAAAAGCAAAATTTGAACAAAAATAAGATGGACTATACCTTTCTGGCTGCCTTCTTTCTCGAGCTAATCTTCTCACAGCCGGATTTTGTGGCTCTTCATCTTCTGATTCCTCCTTTGCTAGAGAGTCTGATTCTTCCTCCTTTAGTTCAAACTCTATCTTCATAGCTTCCTTTGGTTGGACTTCATGTTTAATAACATCTTTCACCTCTCTGAACACCACATCTTGACTATACACAACCTTCCGTGTGACTGGGTTCTAATGCTTATAACCCTTTAAACCATCCTTATACCCAATAAAGATGCACTTTTCAGATTTACTATCCAACTTGGTTCGTTTCTCCTTTGGAACATGTACATATACATCACATCCAAATACCCTCATATATGAAAGAGAGGACTTCTTACCAGTCCATACTTCTTGTGGAGTCTTATCCTCCAACACTGATGAAGGTGACCTGTTGACCAGGTAACATGCAGTATCCACCACCTCTGCCTAGAATTCTTGTCCTAACCCAGCACCACTGAGCATGCTTCTTTCCCTTTCCATCAACGTCTTGTTCATTCTTTTTGTGACTCCATTTTGCTGAGGTGTGTATGGAGTAGTCTTCTGCCATGCTATACCACACTTCTTACAGAATTCTTCAAATTCCTTGCTATAGAATTCTCCAGCATTATCTATCATCAGCACCTTTATCTTCTTCTCTGTCTGATTTTCCACCAGAGCCTTAAATTCTTTAAACCTATCAAAGACTTTAGATTTCATCTTAAGGAAATATATCCATGTATTCCTTGACAAGTCATCTATAAATGATACATAGTACATAGACTTACCAAGTGATGGAACCTTCACAGGTCCAAACACATCACTGTTCACAAGCTCTAATATTTGTTTCGTCCTCTTACCACTAGAAGGGAAACTCACCCGATTCTGCTTCCCATATACACAATTTTCACAGAAATCAAAATCCAGAGAGTTATTACTCATGCCTTCTACCATACCTTTACCATGAAGTATTCGAAGGCACTTCTCTCCAATATGTCCAAGCCTTTGATGCCATAGCATGGTCTTCTCTCTAGAGACCACTAGATTTTCTGCTCCATTTTCAAGAACCATAGAACTATTGCACCCGTCAACAACAGTGCTACCTTGCAGCTTGTACAGAGTTCCAATCCGAACTCCCCGCATCAATACCAGTGCTCCTCGAACCATCTTGCAGGTATCCTTCTCGAACACTGTCCTTACACCTGCATCATCCAACTTGCTTACAGAAATCAGATTTCTGGCCAACGCAGGAATATGCAGAACACCCGGAAGGGTTCTAACCCTTCCACCTTCCAACTTCAACT
>APFE031021264.1:62983-143902 GCA_000404065.3 Pinus taeda
TTCACATGTATGGGTTCATTTTGGATTACCCACTTCCATTGTATCTGATCGAGACACCCGATTTGTGGGGAAGTTTTGGTCAAGTCTGTGGGAACTGATGGACACCAAACTGAAGAAAATCACAACTTTTCATCCACAAACTAATGGCCAGACAGAAGTAGTTAACAGGACAGTGATCCAGTTACCCACGGGATACTGCAACAAGCATACTAAGCTTTGGGATGAACATTTATGTTATGTGAAACATGCTTATAACAGAGAAAAACATTCTTCTACGTAGAGATCTCCTTTTGAGACTTGTTTTGGTTTCACACCAAGTTCTCCTTTGGATTTTGTCTTTGGTGAAGACACCATAGTTGAGGGACACAGTGATGTGGACAGGACAACTAGGTTCATTGACCAGATCCAAGAGATCCACCAGGCAGTACAGGAACAACGGGAATAGAGCCAAGAAAAATACAAGGCAAGGCATGACAGGCATCAGATGAAGCATAGTTTCCAAGTTGGTGAACAAGTCTGGCTGTATATCAGCAAGGACGGGATGCAAGGTGAAGGTAAAAAGCTAAAGCCTATCAAGTATGGACACTTCAAGATACTTGAGAAGATTGGTGAGAGTGCTTTTCACCTTGATCTACCAGCTTACATGCACATCTACTCAGTCGTAAATGCAGATTGGTTGAGATTGTTTAAACCTTCACTAATTGAAGATCCCGAAGAGCAAAGTCAATTTCCTTCTATTGATGACCTGTTACCTGAATATCTTAATGAATTGCAGGAAGACAAAGTTCTGGATAGGAAGGTGAGGATGATGTGCAGGGGGGATGTTGAGTACCTTAGAGTCAGGCTCAAGGGTTCAAAGCCGAGCAGTGCAAAGTGGATAGAGATTGGACAAGTGAGACAATTGTACCCTCACTTAGTCGATGCTTGAAAACCAACTTTTAGTGGTCCAAAAGCTTTTTCAGTGGGAAGGTCATGATCCAAATTGGCTCCATGAAGATTATCAAAGTGTTATGATTGTATCA
The DNA here is from genome assembly GCA_000404065.3 of Pinus taeda. Lineage (NCBI taxonomy): Eukaryota > Viridiplantae > Streptophyta > Pinopsida > Pinales > Pinaceae > Pinus > Pinus taeda. The sequence continues at coordinate 64,006 of APFE031021264.1, forward strand.
AATCAAGAAAAACTTCAAAAACTTGTGAACAAAGAGCTATCACGAAAGACCTCTAGACAGTGGCAGTTTGTAGCCAGCAAGCAATGACGAGGACCTCGGTCAAAGCACGCTGACCGAGGCCCATGGAGACTGCGCAAGATGCAAACTAGCAGTTAGGAAGTCTGGATCGAAAAACGGAGGCAAAACCCCTCAAGAAGGAAAAGTCTCGAGTGCTCAATCACATGGGAAGCTGTGAAACCATAGGGAAAGCGCTAAAGCAAAAAGGGCCCAATGCTCCAAAGCCAGGGAAATATCGGAGGCATGTTGGGCAGTAAGCAAACTTGGTAGGAGAATGAACAATTCCACACATTGCACGACACGTGTCCAGTGGATGAGAGAGAAAACAACCTCTTGTTGTGGGCTAATAGTCAAGCAAGTCAACTGCGCGATAAGAGCGAACACTATAGGATCTGGGGGCTCCATATTTGACAGCGGAGATTGCGCCCGATGAATGACTGAATCTGGAGCGAGAATTAAGTTGTAGCATATAAAATTTTGAAGCCCAATTTGATCGCTAAGTTGGTAGATGAATCATTACACAGTGTAACTGAAATACCAAACCGTTTGAGGAAGAGATGGCACAGTTCGTGAGAAGACAAGTTGCCACTTCCCTGCGAGACGTTACGTAGTGGCAATGATGCAGAGGCAGGGAACTCCAAGCGAATAGTAGCAAGTGATCCAAAGGGGTGGAAGAGGATGTGGAAAGTCATGAGACAAATTGGATTTAAGCCATGAACATATAGAGACAGAGACAGAGAGAGCGCGAAGCAAAAGCGAACCGAGCATTGTAAGAAAGAAGGAGATAGTGAGACAAAGAGACAGAAAAGAGAATAAGCAAGAAGCATAAAATAGTGAGCTGAGGTAACCTATAGAGTAAGGTAGCATCGAGCAGATAGAAGGCTTGAGAGGTTCGAGCAATCCCTGAGAGGATATCTGTTGGGAACTGGGTACCAAATTGAACTTATCCCATTTTAGACCAGTTAAGGTTGAGACTTAGTAAGGGAGAGTCTGTGCACTCTAGTGGCTTGGGGAATCCAAGAACCACCCTGCTAAGCATCATCTGTTTCAGGAGACTGAAATTGAGCTCCTCTTTGTAAAAACTCTACTTTAATGACACAATAAGAAAAGGCCACCACTGAAAGTTGGACCGGAGATGTAGCCCAGGAGGATTGGGTGAACCCCTTGTTAATTTGTTATGTTCTTGTATTTTCTTACTTTGTTTCTCTTACTGTTTTCCATTTTCCAATGTCTGTGTATTTTTCAATCTGATCAATCCATTGCCTAAGATAACATAGATCCACACCAGCACATGAGTCTGTAATACCTTCATTCATTAATTAATTAATTGAGATCACTCACAAGTGATTTTCAGATCAACAATTCACCCTCAATAGGTTCTTCCTCCAGCATCAATGGCATGAACACCTTGAATTTCAAAGATTCAAGGTCCTTAGTTACTTTGGTAGTTGATTTCCTAGGGGGTATATATGGCAGCAACCGAGAAATTGGCTATGGGTCCTCTCCACTGATATTTTCAATCCCCATAGTCAACAATTATTCGTCCAGGTCCTAGGGTTTCGTAGACTTCTTATTTTTATCCATACAACCCTTATGTCTTATCTCAATTCAAAATTTGTGCTTCGATTGCTAGACTGAGGCTTGCTATGGCTTTTTATTCTTTTTCTCTCACCAGTAGGTTTTGGCCTCGACGACCTAGATGTTGTGGTAGGGACTAGTGATGTTGCAATCATATTGTCAAGGCTCTCCCAAAAGAGTTTCTTCTACCACTCAGACAAATCTCCCTCAAACACAAGCCCCTTCTGTGAAAATTCCCACTCTTCCTCTTTCTAATCGTGTCCATACATACAACAACCTTCTATGCTCAAAATTAGGCGCAAACTCTCAAGCCAATTTCTATGGAAGAAAAGTGTCTGAATGTGGAGCGGGATGTTGTATTTATAGCCCATTTTGAATTCAAATCCATCGATTCCCTCCAAATATCCCTCATTAATGTTCTTTTGGTAGTAGATTTCCAAAGATATGCTCCTTAAATGCTTTCCCCCCGCTCCCTTTAATGCAAAACAACCATCCAATCATCTACAGCACTTTCAATGGTCACTTTTTGAATAGTCTGTGTGGGACCCACCTCACTAGCACAACTCCTTCTTCACAGCTCCCATCTGTGCCTTTCTCCTAAACATCGCACAACCCATTCCCTTTTCCAAAATTTTCTCCCGGAGGAGTAGTTTAGAGTCCTGCACTTCCTTCCAACGGCCTGAAGTACTAAGATTTTCCTACATCCATCTAGTCATTGCACAGGGGAAAGATTGCCCTTGTACAACTTCAACCAACTGATGAGCCCCAAAACTGGGTAACTTATTGGGCTCATTTTGCCTAATATTCTCGATTAATCCACCATTATTCATAGTTCTATGCATGCTTTTGAATATATTTATGTTAATTGAATGAATGAGAATAGTCACTTAACCACAAAGTCTAATACGTGCTTATTGCAGATTTTTGGACATCTTTTGGACCAAAGTCAAGCATTTATGAGCAAGTTGACAGCCAAACATGAAGGAACAAGGTTGAGGATTCGTAGGAAGGGTGTCTCCAGCACTAAGTGACCCCTTCCTCGAGTTCTCCACCATCAGCTCGGAGTTCAACAACCCACCAAAGATGATTTCAAGGGGCAGTTGAGCAGATTTTGTGAAGTGGCTGATTAACTACAGTTTTGAGCAACCAAGCTCCTAAAGTTAAGGAGGGCTATTGGGAATCCTCGTGGTGCATAATTAGGAAGGCTTCAAGCCTTAGTAGTTTATCCATTGAATAGTTGTTATTCACGCTTTAGTGCAACTCTGCATTTTAGCTCATTTCAAGCTTTTGCTGTAAACAGTTTTGTGACATGATTATTTTTTGAGTAATGGAGATAAATTTCACTTTGTACGAGCTCTGAGCTTTCTTAGGAGGCTATAGCTCTTGGGGTTGGGCCCAACCCAAGTGCCAGTACCTCCTTTGTGTACTTTTATGTGTCTTTGCTACATTCTTAGAATAAATTCTATTATTTAGGTTAAGATCTTGCTTTTCTACTTAGGTTGTTTTCGATGATTAAGATAGCTTTTCATACTTCAGGTTGATTTGATAGTCTGGTAAAGGAAAATATATGTAAAAATGCCATCAAGAAATCCTTGATCCCATCTCTCCCTCCTTGGGACCATGAGCTGAGACCAAGGCATACTTGCTGCCACAAAAACACTATTTTTGCCTTTCCATGCAATTGCTAGTGTTAGATTTTTAGTTGGAAAAGTTGATACCAGTTGTACTTGCATGTTTAAGATCTGTTCTTGCTTAGTTTCCATAGTTATCTTGCATGATTTCCTGTCTCTAAACTTCTGTTCATCATGTTTCTAGTTTTTAGGTCATATTAGGTCAAAATAGCTAGATCTCTGGTTTTTCTAGTCTTTGTTCGATCAGTTTTGGAAAATAGTGTGTAAAACACCTGTAATAACTCCTTGCCTAGCCTTCCTCCATCATAAAACCTACTCCAACCCCTAATCCAAGATTCCTTCCCTTCATTTGCCACACTTTTCCAATTTGCCCTAATTTTTACATTCTTGTGTAGCATTTCTCCCTCCATCTTTGAACAAATCCAACCACCTTAATCATTCCTTAGCTTCATTCACTAGGTCCTAGACCCCTTCACATCCTCATCCAACCTCCATTTCCACTTTTCCACCATTTTTTTCACCATCAACCCTCCAAAATCCTCTTTGGGCTCTTCCTGTAGAAGATCCTATAGAACGTCCTGTAGAACCCCTGCAGACTTCCTATAGAAGTTCACGTGAGTAGTTTTTTGAGATCTGATCGCTGTGAAAATCTTTAGAAGGGTGTTAGGGACTGCTTAAGCCCTATTCTCACCTTCCCAACCTCCTACAAGCACCTACTCCATTTCCTTTTGCCAATCAACCTCTGCACAGTCAAAAATCGCTAAAGCACATGCATAATAATTCTGCAAAATTACTCAAAAATACAAAAAGATGCTTTTTCCAAATTTTACTTTAGAATTAGCTTAGTCACATGCATTTTACCTTTCCAAGAGTCAATGGCATCCATTCCTACCACTTTCATCTCTTTTCTTTCACCAATAGGGTTAGTCAATAAAACTAGGTTTTGTGTTTCTTTTCATCTTTCAGCTTCTTTCTGCAAGTAGACTAGCCTCCTTTGAGTTAGCTTTCATCCATCATAGTTAAAAGCTTCTTCTAAGAGCTCATAGAAGTTGGCTTAAGCTCCTACCAAACTTGTGCCAGCTGATCAAGTGACAGCCTGCGACAAGAGCTAGTACTTGTGCATATAGCATCGTCGCTTCCAAGTTTGTTACAAACAACTGGGTTGATAAAAGTAAAGAAGGGAGTCCCAGGAGTTGCAGCATCATTGCTACAATACTAGAGCCCACCATCTTTTTGGCGCCGTTGCCGGGGAAGCATTAGAGTATTTGTGATTGCTGCTTTTCTTCTATTTTCTACTACAACCTTCTACTAAGTAGTTTATTTCAACAAAAGTAGAGTGGTTGTTTCATTTCCATTCTGCAATTTCATTTCCGAAAAAGTAGATTAGACATTTCCTACTTTCCTAGACTAGCATTTCAATTCCACTAGTGTACATTAGCATTTCAATTCTGCAATTTCAATTTTGCAAGTGTAGCTTAGCATTTCATTTCAGCAGCATAGATTAGTCATTTCCTGCTTTCATTTCAATTCTGCAATTTTCATTCCAGCAAAGTTTACTTTAGTTAGTTGTAATTTTTTGTTCAATCAATTTCAGTTTTGCAGGTACAAGCAGAGAAAAGCACAAAAATCAACCAAAAATATTTCATTTCATGCCTCATAGGAATAGAGACAATTCAGGAAAATTCTTACCCAACATCGCCACCACATCACTGAGTCACCCTTCTCTCTTCTTCGGTGGCAGTGAACCCCTAGAGATACATGAAGATCCTCTAATAGAAGAAGAGCAAGAAAAAATTCCTCCTCAGACCATGGCTGAACACAAGAATGACATAGGTGATGAGGAGAGAATAGAAGGTACCTTTCCCATCCGAGAGAAAAAAGGGGACACAAAAATGAAAAACATAAGTCCCTCAGCCTTACCTCACTTCCATGGATTGACCATTGAAGACCTTAATACCTTCTTGTTTGAGTTTATTGTCCTTTGTTGAACCTATGACTATGCAGAAGATGTGCAAAAGTTGAAACTCTTTCCCTCTACCCTCAAGGATGCAACATTATGCTGGTTCATGGGGTTACCTGGAAACAGTATCACAACTTGGGCTCAGATGCAACAAGCCTTTAACAACAAATACCAGGATTACTGTAGGTCAAAGGAAACGAAGGGAGAAATATTTCAGATGACCATGGGAAGTGATGAATCTTTAGAAGATTACGAAGAAAGGTTCCAACTCAGTTATAAAAGGGTCAGGTGCACACTTGACCCCAAATCTCTGAAGCTAGTTCAGCTCCAAGGAATCCCTAAAGACCTTCTAGATACCCTCCATTTGCTCGTTGGAGGAGACATCTACCAACTACCTTATGATGACATAAAGACTGTGTTTAGAAACCATTCTAGGGTAGCTCAGAAAAGAGGTAGGGGGAATCAACTTTCATCTAGCGCCACCTTCTTCAAACATGAGTTTGAAAATCAAATGGAAGACCTTAAAAGTGAGATGAGACAGACCATTGCCATCCAACTGGATACTTTCCAAATCCAACAGAAGAAAGAGGAAGCTAAGAGGGCTTTGGCCATCTTTTGTCTCAAATGTACAAGGAAACATCCTCAGAATGAGTGTCCATTGCACTCAGGAGAGGTATGTTTCATTGGTGAGGAAGACCACCCTACAAACCAGTGCCCAACCTTACTCGGACTTAAAGCTATGTACCAAGGGGTTGAAGGAGCCACTGAACCACTCTAATTCCTAAACCAAAGAAGGCCACATGGATCTAGACCTTACCAACAGGGCATGCAAGGGACATCCTAGAATTATTACAACCCTATCCAATCCACTCACATACCTTCTTGGGGTCCCCCTACTCATCCTTCTTGGTCCGCACCCCCTCCTTGGTCATATCCATCTTAATACCATACTCAACCTGCTGCTCATTCGTTTCATTCTCATGTTCAATCCCAACCTCAGTGGAATGCACCTAAACAGGGGTGGAGGCCCCAATACAACTCTCCTCTTGCCATTTTTCCTCCACCACCTGCTCAACCACAACCATTACCTCCTGCTCCTCTGAGACAACCCCAAATGCTTGCCTAACCGAACCCGAACCCTAATAACAAAAAGGCCCAGCAGGTATATACTGGAGAGACAACATGCCCTACCTATGCTATGGAGATTCAGAAGATCAACCTATGATCTGGGAAGGTCCTCCCAGATAGCCAACCTCCTCCTAAGGAGGATGAGGAAGAGAAACAGGAAAATGAACCCAAAGCCATTCCACCCTTTCCTGAGAGACTAACTGGAACCACGCAACCAAACCCAGAAGAGACTGAACTTCTGGGCGAGCTAAAATAGTTATGTGTGAAAATACCACTTCTCTAGGCCATAAAAGATGTACCAATCTACAACAAATTGATTAAAGAGAAGTGTTTTAGGCACCCAGGTAGGTGCAAGAGAGATGCCCCAACTATCAATGTCATAGGACAATTGTTTGACCTAATGTTGGGACAAGTAATCTGTCTGAAATATCTGGACCCTGGGAGTCCTATAGTTGATGTCTACATCAATGGCATCATAATCCCCCATACCCTAATTGATCTAGGGCCTGCCATTAATGTGATGACCAGGGACACTATGCTTAAACTCAACCTTTAGAGTTCCCTAGGAAATACCTCGACAGTACTGCAGTTAGCAGACCGCTCCACTATGACCCCCAAAGGGGTTGTGGAAGATGTCATGGTCTCTGTTGATTCTTGGGAGTACCCTGTGGACTTCTTGGTCCTTTAGCCAAAGGCAAAAATCACAGGATACCCCCTCATTCTGGCAAGACCTTGGTTAGCTACCATAGATGTTTACATCAGTTGTCGAGCTGGGAGCATGACCATCAAGAATGGGCCTATGTCCAAAAAGCTCATCCTATATCCTCCGGCTAAACCTCCGCTAGAACATGACTTACCTCTCTGGTTGGAGGAGGAGGATGAGGATGAAGTCTACTCTGCTCCAGTGTGCATAGTGGAAGCCACTAGGGGAGGTCCTCAAACTGAGGATGACCTTATTGAGAATTTGATTTAGAATCCACCTCCCAGCTTGCTACCATTAGAAGAGTTGGTAGAAGACACCCAATCCAATGCTTTAGTGGATCTCAGTGGCTGATCCAACCTTCCCCTGAGTTAAGAATGTGGAATTTGGCCCTAAAAGAACCTTGAGGATCAACTCATCCCTATCCCCCTCTCAGGAGAAGGAGCTGTGTAGCTTATTGAATCGTTGTTTGGATGCTTTTTCTTAGAGCTATAAGGAGATAAAAGGAGTCCACCCTTCAGTCTGTACCCATCACATTTACATTGGATTGTAAACCAGTCAGGTAGCCTCAGAGGAGAATGAATCCAACCCTTAAAGACATTGTCAAAGAAGAACTGCAAAAGTTGATGGATGCAAGATTCATCTACCCCATCTCTGACAGCGAGTGGGTTTCTCCTCTGGTGCTTGTGCCCAAGAAAAAAGGGAAGTGGAGAATTTGTGTCGATTATCGAGAACTTAACAAAGCCACCAAGAAGGACTATTTCCCTTTACCTTTCATAGATCAAGTGTTAGATGGGTTGGCAGGGAAGAAGTTCTTCTCCCTCCTAGATGGGTTCAATGGGTATAATCAGATCCAAATCAACCTAGAATACCAAGATAAGACCACTTTCACTTGTCCATGGGGTACCTTTGCCTATCGGGTCCTTCCCTTTGGGTTATACAATGCTCCTGCCACTTTCCAGAGAGCAGTACTGAGCATATTTGCTGAACTGGTTCATGACTCGGTGGAAATCTATATGGATGACTTTACTCCTTATGGGTCCAACTTCCAAGAAGCATTTATTAATCTGGGAAAAGTTTTAACCAAGTGTATTGAAATGAACCTATCCCTTAGTCTAGAAGAATGTGAATTTCTGATGACTGAAGGGACGTGCTAGGTCATACAATTTCTTAGCAAGGATTATAGGTGGATCCCAACAAGATTGCTATCATCCAAAGGGTTCCACCTCCTCAAAAGGTAAGAGATGTTCGGACTTTTCTAGGCTTAGCAGGATACTATAGAAGATTCATTAAAGATTTAGTAAGCTAGCCTCTCGATTATTTGGTCTTTTGGAGAAGGATGTTGAGTTCATATGGACTGACAACTATTAAGAGGCTTTGGATGCATTGAAAGGTAAGCTGGTAACTAGCCCAATCTTGAGAGGTCCAAACTGGGCCCTGCATTTCCACATTCACACAGATGCCTCGAACAAAGCCATAGGAGCAGCCTTAGGACAAGTCGAAGAGAAGCTACCATATGCCATCTATTTTGTCAGTGAAAACTTGTCTAAGGCAGATTTAAACTATACCGTGACTATGAAAGAGCTCCTAGCTGTAGTCCATTCCCTAAATAAGTTCAGACACTACATCACTAGTTATCAAACATTCGTACACACCGATCATGTTGCAATTAGGTATTTATTGAAAAAACCTGATGTAAATGCTCGTATCATTAGATGGTTACTTTCATTGTAACAATTTGACCTAACCATTGTTGATAAGCCAGGCAAGGAAAATGTTGTTGCTGATTTTCTGTCTAGACTAGATTTGTTTGCAGGTGAAGAAGGGGTGTTGGATGATCAAATGCCAGATGAATACCTATTTGCTATTTTAGTACTCTCTCTATGGTTTGTTGATATAGAAAATTACTTGGTTTTAGCACAATTCCCGACACACGTATCCTCAAAAGAGAAGAGCAAGATCGTGAGGAAAAGTGCCCCATTCACGTGGATTGGGGGCAACTTGTTTAAACTTGGTCTAGATCAGATTTTGAGGCATTGTGTCGAGGAGGAAGTTTTTGACATCATCCTCACTTATCATGATGGGCTCTGTGGAGGCCACTTTGCAGCAAAAAGAACCACATTCAAAATTCTACAAGCAGGCTACTATTGGCCCACTCTTCATCAAGATATCAAGAGATACATTAGTTGATGTGACCAATGTCAAAGGATGGGAAATCCAACTCCCAGGGATGAAATTCCCCTCCAACCTCAAGAGACTTTTGAGCCATTTGAGAAGTGGGGCATGGACTTTGTGGGTCATATCAACCATCCTTCAAGCCAAAAGTCTTACATCATTGTGTGCACAGACTACCTGACAAAGTGGGCAGAAACAGAGGCAATCAAGGCAGCAACAGAAGAAAAAGTGGTTGAGTTTTTGAGGGAGAATATATTTTACAAGTTTAGCTACCCAAGAGAGTTAGTCACAGATCAAGGAAGTCAGTTTACTTCTAACCTGATTGAAGACCTGATCTCTCATCATAGGATTGAGCATAGAACTCCCACCCCTTATCATCTGCAAGAAAATGGATAGGTGGAAGTCACTAACAGAGCTTTGGAAGAGATTTTGACTAAAGTGGTGAGCAGCAGCAGAAAAGATTGGGCAGATCGCTTGGTTGAGGCCACCCAAGCCTACAACACTACTTGGAAAACTACAACAGGTTTCACACCTTATGAGCTGGTCTACAAGAAGAAGGATTTGTTGTCCATAGAATTTGAATATAACACATTGAGGTTGGCAGCTCAGCTGGACCTAGATCTTAGCCATGCACAACAGGAAAGATTACTTCAGTTGAATGGACTAGATGAAAAGAGAATGCAGGCACTTCTCCACTCAGAGGTGTTCCAACTTCTGAGGAAGATATGGCATGAATGATACCTTAAAGAAAAGCAATTTCAGCCAGGAGATTGGGCACTGTTATATGATTCAAGGTAAGAGGATTTCAAAGGGAAGCCGAGGAAAAGATGGCTGGGACCATATACAGTGGAGAGGTGCAATGACAATGGTTCAATCCTTATCAGGAACATTGATGAAGAAGCCATCCCCATGCTCGTCAATGAGCATCGATTGAAAATCTACAGGAAGCCCCTTTCTAAGCAAGAGTTCGTTGAAACTTTGGCTCAATCAGTATTGGTAGTGGAGCAAGCCCCTGCCTCCACTCCACCTACACCTTGAACAAACAAAAAATAAAAAATAAAAAATAAAAATAAAAGATCCTTGGGTGAAAACCTCCTGGAGGTGCCCCAGTTGTCTCAAAAAGAGAAAAAAAAAGAAGAAAAGAGAAAAAGAAAAATAAACCTAATTTATGTTGAATAATTACAAGTTTCAGGAAGGACATTGCAGGTTAGGAGGATCACACAAGACAAAGACATAGGTCAGTACTAGGCTGCAAGCATCCCTCACAATCTATTCCTCCATGAACACTACCCTTTCCTAAGATTTGGTCTCATTCGAACTAAGATTTCACCTTCTATAGGAAGTTCTATGTCTTCTACAGGAAGTTCAGTGTCTTCTACAAGAAGATCCTGTAGAGCCTGTAAACAAGCCAAAATTGATCTCCGAAGAGGACCCGAAGGTTGGGAATCTGTCCATGAGGCCTATAAAAATCCTTGCTTCCATCCATCACATATGTCACATTTTTCCATCTCCATGCACCTCCATTGCACTCATTTTTTTTTTATGTTCCTGCACAGTCACACACAGAAATCTTGTTTTTTTCATACTGCCAGCAAAAACTCCTTAATGAAAAATCAAGTAGCAGTTTTTCACCCACCATACCTGTTACCCTCCATCTATATTCCTCATCCACCAAGACCCTCATCAACAGGATAGCCCTGCTCATTCTAGCTTGCATTCCAGGAGGAGAAGTAGCTACAAGACATCCTACAGGAATCCTGTAGCAGTTGATCCCGTTGAAAGACATACTCCAAAGACAGGGACAACAAAGTATGGTAGAAGAGACATGCATGGAGCTCTTCTTGAACGTAAGAACATCAACATCAACAAAGGCCAAGCATGCAGTATGCATGCAACAACAACAAATGAAGGAATGGGTTCTATAATTTAAAATCTACATAACACGACCACAACCACGCAAGCAAGTACCTAAACTCGTTCTTCAATTGCATAAATCATATTTTAAAAGCTGCATGACTATGGGAATGGTTCGGATTGGGTGAAATCAGTGGCCAGTCAACTGGCCACTCTCAGCCAGTTACATATCCTCATGAAATCCAAACAAGCCCCGTTACATTCAAAATTGTCGATTAGATGTGCATCTAGCATGTGTGGAGTGTCCATTCAAAGAGAATCCATCGGGACTAGCAGTAGTGGCGGCAGATAATGGGAGAGCGGAGGTGATGGCAGTCAAAAACACGTAGAAACATTATGGTTGTGACGTCGGATCAATGGTCCAGTCTGACCACCTCATCCCCTCACCACGAATCACGCAGCAGTTAAAAGACATTTAGTTGAAACATGCACCACCCTCTGTTCATTCTGTACTCACGACGTTCTCGACTGGAGTACGTATCCACCACTTTCAAAAACAGTTAACCAGTCATCCTCCACCAGTTTTTTAGCCTATTTTCAAAAATCTCCCACTTATTGGGCTCTATCAGAAGCACAATTCCATTCTATAGGAACCGAGAGCCTTCTACAGGAAAGTCAGAGAAGCACTCGGCAGAAGGGAAACCTAGAGTTTTCATTAAATTTCAAGCTTCAAACGAGGTAGGCCCGAGAAACCTTCTCTGTGCATGATTTGTTTATGCAAGGTGGAGAATTGAATGACATCAGTTTGAAAAATAAAAGTCTACCTGTGTATTGAACAAACCATGAAAGATTGCCTGCATATTTCACTGTATTTACCTAAGTTCTTTCTCTACACTCTGAAATCTCCTCATCATTTTTAAAATTATCCTGTAAGGAAGATATATGCTGCAGTAGAGGCCACCCTATGTGTATGAAAAACTGAATTTACATATCTATCTATGTGCTGAGAAGAGAATCTGTGTGCTTATGCTCTGTTATACAAAAACAAAATTCTCCTTTCAATAGACAGATAGTCGAATTCTGGGTGACAAAAACAAGGGAGTTATTGCTATCTAGGGTTGTAAGGAACACACAAGAAACTCCTTCCTAGGTTTAGAAGACACCAAATTCAACTATCCTCTGTTTCAGTGATTGACTGTTGTTTTCCTGAGCATTTTCTTTTTTGATTAATACATAAGAAGAACACTCAACACCATGCCAAGGGGATTCATAGGGAAAGAGCCCTCAGACTCCAGTAAGCTATACAAGCACCCTAAGGTGGTGGACCTTTTCACCCGAGCAAATTGGATATCCTTCTTTGACAAAGTTTAGGGTCATGACGAGGAAATAACCAAAGATTTTTTAATATCCCTGAGACCACATTCAAAGACACATGCCACGGTTAGTTTTAGGGGTTTGACTCTAGAACTCACCCCGAAGATCATCAGTAGAATTACTGCTCTACCATTGGGGATCCCTTGGAGCAAGGAAGAGAGATCATTGGGCCAGATTGCTAAGAAAACATTTTTTCTACCCGAGGAGCATCCTATAGAGGAAAAAAATGGAGTTAGAATGACAAGCCTACCCCCTCTCTGGAGTGAAGTTAGTTATCAAATTATGAAGTACATCACATGTGGAGGGAGGTTTAACATCATCTATGGATACCATTTTAGGTTATTATGTGAATTAAGGCATGGGATTGACTTGCCTCCAGCCAAGAAACTAAGCATCCCATATTTCCTTCTTCGGTCCCTAATTGAATGCAGTACAAAGCTAAATGAAGGGATCCTAGACCAGTTGGCCCACCATGGGCTCATCAAACTATTGGTGGAAGATTCTTTACAAACCTACACTATCCCCATATCTTGGGAAATCTTCAGAAACATGTCCAGAAATGATAACATTAGAACTTTGGATGAAAACATCACTCCATCCAGCAGTGAGGAGTGGGAGTAAACTAAGGAAATCAAGAAAAACAATGATGAGGGTACACAGGGCATCCAAGCAGAAGGCAGAACAAAGGAAGCACAGGAAGAACAGAAAGAAATTAGCAAGATTGCTAAGGCTAGAATAGAGGAAGAAACAATAGCAAAAAAACAAGGTAAAAGAGGATACATAGTAAAAAGAAAAAGGCCGAAAAGGCCCAAATGAAGGCTGTCACAGCTAAGGCAGGCACCCAGAAAGAGAAGGAAAAGGCACACCTTGAGATATTAGTCACACAGACAGAAATAGTGGACACAGAGATTTCTACAGGAAGCAAAGAAAAAGACCAGCAGGAAGAGAAATCCCCAGAAACGTTGGCAAGGGAGGTAACAGTTGTGCTTGCTGCATTAATCACATCTGTAAAACAAAAGGGAAATAGAAAAAGGCAAACCTCCATGTACTTTAAAGCCAGGAGGAGCACACGGATCAAAGTGGGCAAAACCTAGCCACAATCAAAGGAACCAATTGTCATTAAGGACACAACCACTAAACCAAAAGAAGAGTCTCCTTCAAAGATATCTATCACCTATGAAAGAGGAAGCCCAAAAACCTCTACCTGGAGAGAAAGAATTAGGATGATGGACTCAAAAACATCTCTACAGGAAGCTGAAACATCTCTACAGGAAACTCTGGCGAAGTTAAAAGAAACCAAGAAATTGGAGAAGAAGGCAGCCAAACAACCACAGGGAGAAGAAAAGACTGAAGAAATACTGGAGCCAAGCCCTTAGCCTAGCTTGGGCTCATATTACAACCTCTTAGAAGGTGGGAAGATCATCCCACAAAAGTTTATACCACTTTTCTTTGCATTGGAACAAGAGTGGGTTAGGACTCACAGTTGGATGAAGATTGCCAAATCCAAGGGTGTTGTGGACATAGGCCACCTGAAGGAAAAACTAAAGGAATCAAGGAAACAATTGGCCATGGTGAGGCACATGGAAAGTAGTCAGAGAGCCAAATTACAGGAAGAGAATGAGCTGGTGAGGAAGCAGTTGCAGCTACAGGAAGGTCATAAGGGAGATAGGCCATCCATTTTGGGAGAGCAGCAGCAGCAAGAAGGACCTCCAGTAGACAAGGAAACAACCGAGGAATAGTAGAAAGAAGAAAAGTTTCCAACTAATGTTGAGATGCTAAAAAAACTGTTACAGGAAAAGGAGCCACAGGCATCAAAAGAAATACAGGCTTTGAAACAACAGGTACAAGAGAAAAAAGCCCAAATGGCCTGCATGGCCAGCTAGGCAATAGAAGCCTTACAATGTAGGTAACTTAAAAAGTCATATGCATTATATCTTAAGGATAAATGGTTGCAATTTCAAATTAACACACTGGCCCAAAGGGGCACCATTCCATTCCAGAACTACAATCAGTTCATGTATTTGTGTGATAGTAGCTCAATTGAAGATAAGGCCAAGTTAGCAAAATTCTATTTACACAAATTGGCACTTCCAAACATGAACCTATGGGACCCCAATGTAGCATTGGGGGACGTTCAACTAATGGCCATGGCTCTTGGTTAAACCATGAGGAAAAGAGGGTAGTAGAAATTCGGGAAGTTATGGACAGGGAGCTGACTGAGCCACTCATGATCAGAGCAGAACCAAAAGATTCCTCAACTTTAGTGTATGCCCATAAACACCTGGCCAACAACCATCAGGTTCTCCCAGACAACATTGAAAGACAAGCTCAGGTCATTGCTCACTTTGAGGACATGGAGAGACTGTTGGGTGATAACTGCATCCATGCTTGCACCAGGAGATGGAACACATTGTAGCACAGTCTGAAAATAAGGGATTTCCACTCCCCAATAAGGATGTGGGAGGCTTTGGCCAGAGTACCCCTCTACAAATAGTTCATGCAAAATTTGAAGGCCAGTTGGATTGGCCTAAAGTTCAGTCCTCCATTGCTTTTGGGACTACTAGAAGGGGTCAAAGAAGAAGAAGAACATAGGAAGTGGGAGGAGGTAGAGAGAAAAGTAGGGTTTCATGACTAAGAATAAGACATCACCTCAAAAGCCTGGGATATTAGAGAGGCATTCAAAGAAATCAAAGATGATGAGCTGGATTAGTTGCTCAGAGGATGAGCAACACATTTAGCAGGGGGGTGATGATAAGCTCCAAAAATGGGTAACTTATTGGGCTCATTTTTCCTATTATTCTCGATTAATCCAACATTCTTCATAGTTATATGCATGCTTTTGAATATATTTATGTTAATTGAATGAATGAGAATAGTCACTTGACCACAAAGTCTAATACGTTCTTATTGCAGATTTTTGGACATCTTTTGGACCAAGGTCAAGCATTTATGAACAAGTTGATAGCCAAACATGAAGGAACAAGGCTGAGGATTCATAGGAAGGGTGTCTCCAGTACTAAATGACCCCTTCCTCGAGTTCTCCACCATCAGCTCGGAGTTCAACATCCCATCAAAGATGATTTCAAGGGGCAGTCGAGCAGATTTTGTGAAGTGGCTGATTAACTGCAGTTTTGAGTAGCCAAGCACCTAAAGTTAAGGAGGGTTGTTGGGAGTCTTCGTGGTGCATAAGTAAGAAGGCTTCAAGCCTTATTATTTTAGCCATTGAATAGTTGTTTTTCGCACTTTAGTGCAGCTCTACATTTCAGCTCATCTTCGATCTTTTGTTGTAAATAGTTTTGTGACATGATTATTTTTTGAGTAATGGAGATAAATTTCACTTTGTACCAGCTTTGAGCTTTTTTATGAGGTTGTAGCTCTTTGGGTTGGGCCCAACCCAAGTGCTAGTTCCTCCTTTGTGTACTTTTATGTGTCTTTACTACATTCTTAGAATAAATTCTGTTATTTAGGTTAAGATCTTGCTTTGCTACTTAGGTTTTTTCAATGATTAAGATAGCTTTTCATACTTTAGGTTTATTTGATAGTTTGTTAAAGGAAAATATCTAAAAAAAGGCCATCAAGCAATCCTTGATCCCATCTCTCCCTCCTTGGGACCATGAGCTGAGACCAAGGCATACTTGCTGCCACAAAAACATTGTTTTTGCCTTTCCATGTAATTGCTAGTGTTAGATTTTTAGTTGGAAAAGTTGATACCAATTGTACTTGCATGTTTAAGATATTTCTTTCTTAGTTTCCATAGTTATCTCACATGATGTCCTGTCTATAAACTTCTTTTCATCATGTTTCTGGTTTTTAGGTCAGATTAGGTCAAAATAGCTAGATCTCTGGTTTTCCTAGTCTTTGTTCGATCAATTTTGGAAAATAGTGTGTAGAACACTTGTAATACCTCCCTTCATAGCCTTCCTCCATCATACAACCTGCTCCAACCCCTAATCCAAGATTCATTCCCTTAATTTTCCATACTTTTCCGATTTGCCCTAATTTCTACATTCTTTTGTGGCATTGCTCCCTCCATCCTTGAACAAATCAAACCACCTTAATCACTCCTTAGATTCATTTACAAGGTCCTAGACCCCTTCACATCCTCATCCAACCTCCATGTCCACTTTCCCACCATTTTTTTCACCATCAACCCTCCAAAATCCTCTTTCGGCTCTTCCTGTAGAACATCTTGTAGAACCCCTGTAGACTTCCTATGGAAGTTCACATGAGCAGTTTTTCGAGATCTGATCACTGTGAAACTCTCTGGAAGGGTTTTATGGACCCCTTAGGCCCTCTTCTCACCTTCCCAACCTCCTGCAAGTGCCTACTCCATTTCCTTTCGCCAATCAACCTCTGCACAGTCAAAAATCACTAAAGCACATGCATAATAATTCTGAAAAATTACTTAAAAATACAAAAAGATGATTTTTCCATATTTTACTTCAAAAGTAGCTTAGTAACATGTATTTTACCTTTCCGAGAGTCAATGGCATCCATTACCACCGCTTTCATCTCTTTTCTTGCACTAGTAGGGTTAGTCGGTAAAACTAGGGTTTGTTAGGGTTTGCATTTCTTTTCAGCTTTCAGCTCCTTTATGCAAGTAGAATAGCCTCCTTTGAGTTAGCTTTCATCCATCACATTTAAAATATTCTTCTAAGAGCTCATAGAAGTTGGCTTAAGCTCCTAGCAGACTTGTGCCAGCTGATCATGTGATAGCCTGTGACAAGAGCTAGTACTTGTGCATATAACACCATCGCTTCCAAGTTTTTTATGAACAACCGAGTTGATAAAAGTAAAGAAGGGAGTCCCAGGAGTTGCAGCATCATTGCTACAATACTAGAGTGCACCACTAGCTCCCATTGATTCTTCCTGGAAATAGTTCCTCATTCAGCTTCGTGAGCTGAACTACACCTCCATTTATGATCTCCTTGACGATGTATGGTCCCAGCCAATGCATCTGAAACTTTCCTAGGAACTTAGGAAACTTTCTGTCATACATCATCACTAAATATCCATTTTTAAAGGTGCACTTCTTAATGTGGCGACCATGCCATGCCTTTTCTCTAGCCTTCTACACCTGCTGATGAAAACTTGCCAAGAATCGAGCTTCTTCTAACTCAAGTATCTACGCGAGGCCTTCGTCCATTATATCTTGATCTGCCATCTTCGTGACTACAACAATCCTCAAGCTAGGTAATATGTATTCCATTGGCATCACTACTTCTTGTCCATAAACTAGTTGAAATGGTGTCTTTCCAATCAACTTCTTACATGTAGTTCTATATGCCCACAGAGGAGTTGGTATGCACACATCCTAGTCATTCTTATTCACATTACAGATCTTTGTCAAAGCATTCTCCAGGATCTTATTGAAATCTTCAAATGTTCCATTTGCTTGAGGATGGAATGGTATTATTTTTTGGTGATACATCTAGAATTCTTCTAGCAAAGAAACAATTTTTTCATTCAAAAAATGCGAACCCCTGTCGCTCATCAAAATATTAGGACAAATAAACCTAGACATAATGTACTCGAATATAAACTTTGAAGCTATAATTGCACTGTAATCCTTCATGGGCTGCACCTCAGCTCACCTGGTTAAGTATTTTTTCACAGTCATGATGTATCATGTTCCTCTATTCTTTCTCGGTGGCTGAATAGGTCCCACAAAATCTATTTCCCATTTGTCAAATGCCTATAGTGACACTTGTAGGTTTAGAGGAAATTCATCTATTTTTGACGGCTTCCTGGTCCTCTGACAGACAGCGCATGCCCTACAATACTCCTTTGAATCTTTGTGCATAGTTCGCCATGAAAACCCATCTCATAGGACCTTCTGTGTAGTTTCTTTTCTAGCATAATTTCCTCTAGCAACTCCTCCATGTGCTTTGGCAAGAATACTTTGTCTTTCATAATCCGACATACACCTGTGCAGAACTTCATCTGACCCCATTTTGTACAAGTTCACTGTAATTATGGAGAAATACACATCCTTGACCACCATTTCCTTCTTTTGCTACGTCGTATATGCTTCAAAAGCTACACCCGTAGACAAGAATTGGATTATATCCACAAAATTTCATCGACAACGTGCATAGCAAAAATTTGCGTGTTAGGAAATCTATCATAAGGACTTGTAGGTTCTTCTCCATTCTCAATCTTTGAAAGGTGATTAGGTCCATCATTTAATTTTCCTGGCTTCACAATTACTTCGAAGTGATACTCTTGAAATAGCAGTAACCACCTACAAATCTTCCCCACAAACACAGGGTTGTTGATTAGGTACTCCAAAGCTAAATGGTCTATATACATTTTGAAGTCTACACCCAACAGATAATGCCTGAACTTCTAGAGTGCATCTACCACTACCAACCCTTCATGCTCCTTGGTTGAATAATTCTTCTCCACCTTAAACAGTTTTTTTCTCACAAATGCAATCAGATGGTCGATATCGCTTGCACCTAGTTGGGTTAGAACCACTCCTAATTCTATGCAAGATGCATCCACATATGCATGAAATTATTTTTTCCAGTCATGGTGTTGCATTTAATTATGTAAGGAGCTATTTCTATTTGATCTCATTCCTAATTGAGATCATGAGAGAGAAAAATATAATGGCTAATACAATCTAATAATGATCCCCAATCTAGATGGGCATGCATGCAGCAAGCAATTAGATCTATGCTATAAAGATAAAAGATCACACCTGGAATCCACACATTTTGGGGAAGAGTTTTGAGTTCAATGCAGATCTTGCACTCCACTCGAGTGATCCAACATGTCTACATCATATCTCTATCTCTACACACAAACACAACTAAACAAGGACAAAATTTGATCTTCCTCAGAAGATCGTCATATCAAAAGCAATAGATACAATCACATAACATACTGAACACAAATTCATGTAAGGAAGGGAACATATATTTTTATTAACCATATAAATGAAAGTACATCAAAAGTATAACTTCAATAAATAAGATCTTTTCCTCCAACTTGCAATACGGTCTCCTCTCCCAAGACATCAGAGCTCTCACACTATAGTTTAAATCCTCTCCCTCTTTCCCTCTTGGTGAGATTATAAAGGCTCATTACATCATCCATGAGAATGTATCTAGATAAATAGGGGCTTGAGAAGTTAGGAAAATTCTACAATAATGGACCCTTATCCAACTCATACACAAGTGGGTCAAGTTGATCTCATTAGGAATGGAAAACTATAGAAACCTTTTTCACAATTATGAACTTTTTCTCAATTATCTCAATTATGAAATAAATATTATCTCATAATTATAATATTTTGGCAAAATAATTATGATGAATTGCTCAATTATGTAATTTCACCCTTTTATGATGGGATAAATCTCACATAAGTAAAAGAAAAGGTGAAAGAGGATGCATTTAATCCAAACAACTGAGGTAAGTTGATATTAGTTTTCTCTCACTATAATGGAGTGGAAAATAGGGTTATAACAGATGCCCCCTAATGCATGAGGTCAGAAGAGAGAATCTGATGGACGAAATGCATTACAATAATACTCAATGCTAAAAATGGGAGGAAGGAGCCAAGACTATGGAGTTGGATTGGAGGAACTCAAGTGTTGAAGTCTCAAATATACTAATAACATCCTCGAGGTGGGCATACCCATGCTCGACAGAAGAAATACTGAACGTGGATGCCATAAAATACATTGTGGATCCATGACAAGAAATGCTAGATCATGGCCACGAAGACATACACAGTGGATCCATGTGACTCAATAAATAGAGCATATCCACCAACAAATACAATGTGGATGTATGTCACAGTATACATCAATAGGACTATGGGCACATGAAAGATAAATAAGTGTCCCAAATATCTCTCAAAGTACTTAAATGATACATAACTCCAACACAACATGGGAAGGATGCCATATACGAGTGAGATGTCCCTAACCCAGGGTATTCAACATAACCCCAATGGTATGAATCTACTCCATGTGAATAGATGAGCTAAAGTTGAGCATGGTAGAAACTACTTGATGACTAGCTAATAAGGTAAACTAGCAATAGATGTGAGGCAATCCACCAATGAGGAAAATGGACCCCAAGGTACCTAGTACAATCCACTAAGTGTGAATAGATGAGTTGATTTCAAAAACTAGTGAATTAAATCAATCAAGAGCCAATGATGAAAACCCACTATCGATCACGAGAAATCTTGCCGCCAAGGTCTGCAAGATCCAAGGTACTACTGGTTCCTAGATCAAGCTCTTGGATAATGAGTTGAAGTTGACAAGAGAAGATTTGTCAATGGAGGGCCATAATGTATCCCCCATCAATCGAAACGCAAGAGACCAGGATGATGTGATAAATGGATGAAGTCATGAAGTAGTGAAGTACAACTGACACAAGGATGGCTGACTCAAAAAGGTCAGCAGGCTACGACAGATGGCTTACACAGGCTGAGACTTCCCTTGAACACATAGTGGCATGACACAAGAGTGAATTTGCAGATTGACTAATGAGCACCATGTAATATCAT
This sequence comes from Pinus taeda, assembly GCA_000404065.3. Taxonomy (NCBI): domain Eukaryota; kingdom Viridiplantae; phylum Streptophyta; class Pinopsida; order Pinales; family Pinaceae; genus Pinus; species Pinus taeda. The sequence goes on from APFE031021264.1 coordinate 84,990, forward strand.
GCAATGACGCAAGAGGCATGAAAGCACACTCCATATGACTGGAAGAGTAACTAGCTGGAGGAGTAAAGAGACTTATATGGATGGTACAACTCTTAGGCAAGCTAAAACCCAATTGTGAGATAATGAGATAGACAGGTGCCATGTTCAAGGGTGATGCAGCTAACACTGCCATTTCAATGACTATTGGAAAAGGATGTTCCCTCCCTTCTCCTTTTATAAGTTATTTTTTCATAAAGTTGTCCCCCAAGCCCAAATAAGAGATAAAAGTATACAAGGGGGAACATTCTAGCCACAGTAGAATGGGGTATTCCTTTTTCGTAGCTAGTCTATCCTACTCCAGAAAAGGGTGAAACTTATACTAGGTAGATGAATCTTCAGGTACTTTTATGAGCGTGAAGTAGACAAGTTCACTCTGAAATATTTTCTACATTAAGGAGTCTAAAAATAGCTTAAAGAAAACTCCTCTTGGAGGAACGAGTCGTATAGAGGTAACAACTGGTTCCGAAATGATGGAATTTCTCATGAAATAAAGAGGATGAGAGGTGAGCTAATAGGACCACTCACTGTAGCAGTTCCTCCAAGAAAGGGAAAACACCAAGTGAAAGCAGGTGGTAGGCCAAGTAGATGATGACGATGGAAGAGAAAAACCAAGGCTCATCGTGCAAAAGTAGGCTGATAAAAAATGACAATCACAAGGGATAAAAGTAGTGGAATCCTCCTAGAGTAAAGCAAGAAATATGATGAAGAAGAGGACATGTGGATTAGATTCTAGGTCATGGCGAGCCAGAAGGAGGGATTCCAATAAGAGAATAAAAAATGACTACATGGACACCAACTTGGCAAAGAGGTGGTAGCTAGGGTATCCATGATCAAGTAATCTCTACTGCTAAGTGTCGACATGCATAATGGAAAGAGGCTAAAGTCAGAACCTAACGGGGTTGGCCCTAAGGCTTAAAAATGGCATTGACAGCCAATAATGCGTTGGTGATAGTGATAGATGACCTAACCCCTATATGTCAAGTTCGAGAGAAACACACCTAAGGTCCAACAAATGTGCACTAGAAACATCGCCCTATGTTGTAAAAACAATCCAGAAAGACTAGAACCATAGTTAAATGACATAATGAAAGAAATAAACATGGATGAGGTAAAAACATGACCATGTGTTTTCTATTTTGAATTTTATAATTTTTGGAATAAATAAGGAATGAAAAATACTCACATCACATACCAAACCAAAAAAGAGATAAAGGATCACACTCCTATGTACAATATGTACAAGTGAAATGTAGTCCAATAGGTCATGCTAAAGTGCACCCACAGACGGGCACAGGCCACGGGTTTCTATATGCAAACTCATGGGAGGAAAATACCATATGTTTCATGAGTGTACATCCATGCCAAATGAAGTCAAACTAACCAGCCCAGAAAGATTGATCATGTCAGGGACAATCTAACATAGTCATACTCTTGAAATCAACCCGAGGACATAAAGGAGGATCAAGACATAAAGGGGGTACAAGGCACTCATCAACAGGTGGTAAGGGGTTGGAAAATTCACCATAAAATTCAATAGTTGAATCCTAAGACTTGACTCAATCCATGGGTGGCATTTCCAAGGAGGGTCAAGGAGATGCCCCCTAGTTCAGTTCAAGATTTAAGTTACCAGCCCCTACATGTTCCAAATCATGGTGACTAGAGGTAGAAAGAGGCATAACCTCCTTATGATTAGCAGTGGATATATATATGACCTCCAAGTTGACTAACCAGGGAGGATTGTCATTGAGGGAGTCATGTGGAATAGGCAGAGGAATGTCCCATGTGGGAAAAAGATCCTGATCATATTCGATATTGGGATGGAGATTTTGACCAGCGTTAGGAGGTACTGATGGGACTGCCAAGGAGAAAATATCTTCCACAATAGGTCGTGGAGGATGCTCACTAGCTTGGTCAATTTACATAGAATCATATGGCACCACCCATAGATCAAGAGGTTTATGGGGTCCACAAGTGTCGGAAGAGATCATATGCATTGGAACAGTGGTAGAAGTAGGAGTGTTGGGTGGAGGAGTTGAGGAAAAACTCCCATAATAGATGAGATTTTGAAGATCCCATCCCAACACTCTGAAACTAATGAGGGTGATCTCCCATGAGTGGTACATAATTCCCCATGGTGGAAGTATGGGCTGATGGCACACCAATAGTGAAGTTGATAGATAGTGACAAATTTTCCTTCATGAGGAAAGCAAAGGACATGGAAGATAGATGAAATGATTATATTCATCACATAAAACCAACTACAACCAAGGAGTAGGTTGTAATCTAATGTGGTGTTGACAACCTCGACATCAACACGGAAAATTTTGCCCCCCCTAACTCGATGGAAAAATTTGGAAGAACTCCCTTGGAACAAAGCTGTGTCTGCCAAAAAGCTTGGATAGTCATGTTGGATGTGGTCAGCGTCGGAAAGCCTATAGCCTTCCAGTAGGATATAGACATGACACATGTGGAAGATCCCTCATCCACCAATGTGCGATGAATATTCCTATGGAAAATATGCATAATGATTTGAAAAGAAATCTAATGGGAAAGGTGGGGAGTGGATTTTTCGGTGTTAAAAGTGATGAGATTAGAGTTAGAAAGGTCAACTCCACCAATGGCAGACAACAAGGCTTTCCATTGCTGAGGAAAAATTTGCAAGACCTCTAAAGGAGACATGGCACAAAAGAGCCTGGGCAAGATCTTCAACAATACTGTAATGCTGAGCAGCCCTGGTAGAAGGATTGTGTGTTGTCTTATGGAGAACACCCTTGGGGGCGTAATAAATGGGTTCCATAGGCTTATCCAGAGTGAGAGGTCCAGTGGAGGTAGTGGAGTTGATGAGTCCTTAGAGGTAGAACTCAACTCAGGCACATCGTAAGATTTAGATCATGTAGTCATGTTGACATCTTCCTTGCACATGAAGAAGGATAAATTATGAGAATATGACCCGTTGTTTCCCCCTTGCATAGGTTGAGAAGGTTGAGAAATCATCTGTTGTTGGGGTTGTGCTTGGAATGAATGGGTTAAAATTACATGTTATTGGGTAGATGGCGGTGAAAGAAGCCTATGGACTTCATCCATTTGAGGGCATTCATGAGTAAGGTGGTCATATTGACAAATTTTAGAGGGAAAATTGATTTTATGGTGATGTTCACTAGTGCCCCCCCCTTGACTCTAAGGGTTGGGTTGAGACTCCTGAGTGTTTTGACTATTTTTTTTATTTTTATTATTATTCTTCTTACCTCCAGATTGTTGATTGTTCTTCGATTAAGTGGACTTCACCATGAGAACATCGGTGGACAGCTCGGGAGGGAGTGCTTTAGAAAAATCCATGCGTGCTTGCTGGGGCTTGAGATGCAACAATCAATTTCCCAAGTTGGGTAGCAAGCTAGCTCATAGAATTGGAAAAGACTCAATCACACCATTGGCATGTGGGTCGGGAACATGTTTGGGATGGTCAACGAAAGGCCTAGGGGTGTTAGACAAAATTTCATAAAACGTACTTGACTGTGAATAGATAACATCCAACTATTGGGAAGCTAAAATAGCTTGTTCCTCAGTAATGGCTCGAAACATAGACACATCCTTGAAAATTTGAGGTCGGAAGGATCGAATGAACCATTTATGTAATATCTCATCAAGTAACTTGGTTCTCACTAACCACTTTCGACAACACCACTCATGAATATGATCAAATATTAATGTAGCATCATCTTGCTTGAAATTAGACAAGAGGTCAAAGTCGATATCATATCAAGTAGGTAACTAGAAGTGTGTTAGGAAACTTTGAGCAAGGGAGGCAAAGTCACTGTAGGATTCGGTATCTAACTCAATATACCTCTTTGCGGAATCCCTAGTCAATGTACGTTGGAATAAGCAAAGTTTAACAAAATCATCTACCAAAGAACTAGATGAACAACAAAAATGAAAAGTGGTAATATGTGTGGATTGATTCTCCCCAAGCTTTCCTTCAAACTTGGGAATATCATACGGGTAATTTGGTGGGCATAGGTGGCCACCAAGGATCATGAATGGGGTTATTAGTCAATTTCACCAAATCCAGTAAATCAAGAGAAGATAAGAAAGGATTTTGGAACTGACTAAATGGGTCATATGCGGGATAGGCCCATGACAAACCATGTGGTCCCCCCATATAAGGAGTGGAATGATGCACCTGTTGGTGAAGAAACGGGTTCACCCCGGCGTAAGATTGTTGTGAGCCAGTTTAACTGGAAGTGGAGGTTGCCCCTTGGGGTAAATACCAACAAAGAGAAAAGGACCCCTAAAATCATGACTATTGATGGGGCTATACCCGGGGATAGAAGAAGGACCGCCCTGTGTAGTAGGACTGACATAAGGAGGATACTTTTTGTGAGAAACGGTATTGGAAATAGGGTTTCACCCAAGTAAACTAGCCCCCCCAGTAAATGTATTAGTAGGTGTTGCCCCTCCAAAAAGTGAATTGTACAAAGCCTATGACACACTAGAAGTGGCATTTCCCCCAGGCTGACTAGGGACAACTATTGATCCTCCCCACATATTACTAGAAGTAACCATGCCTAACTGAGGGACATGAATAGTTGGTTGGGAAAAATACGGTGTAAAGATTCCTGATCCTACTAGTTGAATTGGTTCATGTGCCATGGTTGGCATAGGAGATTGTGTGGGAATGGAAATGTTCAAGAAATTTGTAGGAGTCATAGCAGAAACTGATGGAATACCCCAAGAAGAAGTAAGAGGTGTGGACAGAGGAATGGGTATAGCCACACTAAGAGGTGGAAATGATGTCATGGAAGTTGATACTATTGATGTAGAAGGTAAGGACATCTCAGACTCTTCCATTGGGTAAAGTTCGGATAAAGGCACGTGAAAGTAGGCAGGTGTGGAACCATCAACATTCAACCGCAATAACTCAGGTCCCAACAGATCAGTCAAAGGTGGGTTTGTAGGAGTGTCAGAGTCGTCTCCAAAAATCTCAATAGAAACTAAATCAGTACTAGAAGGACTTGGTATAGAATCCATAACAATGTGGTGGTCTAAGTCTTGAGCACCGACACGTGCTCTCCATGTAGTTGTAATAAGACCACCTCATTCGGGAGCCAACCCGTGAATACGACGTGATCGTTGATGAACAAATTCAGCCAGGGTGGTAACTTATAATTTAAATACAATTATGTGAATACAAACACGCTAAGGCCAAAAATACTAACTCGGATCAAACAACACATGCTAGAACCGTCCTAGAAGATAGCACATGCAAACCAAAATACAAAGAAGCTGGCAATGGAATAGTTATACTAGCCACTTGCTTCCCATGCCTTTTATCTATGAACTCGGTGCAAGTGCCCTTATTAGTTGTGGGGCACACTCTGAGAGGACTGAGAGAGTATGAATAATATCTATCCTAGGTATAGAGAAGACGAACCCAAGTCTACACCTATGTAAGAGCCCTAAGAAGATAGGCCACTATGGTCACCACATACAATAACACGACCTGGGGGGATAGTCGCAGGACAAATCCACATGCAAGGGCAGGAAACTTAACCCTAAAAGGAGCTAAGACTGAAACCCCCTTGAGAGTTGCCTCCCAAGTGGTCCCCAAGTGATAATGACACTGCTTGTATGCATGGATATTTCGCTATATCACGCCACTCGAAACTAAGTGAAAGGGGTTGTGTCAATTCGCCTAGCCCAAGTGTGACCTTATGCTTGACCCTTTTGTGAGGAGGGCTTCCTAGACTACACTAGTTCAAATGGATTTAACTCCCTACTGCAATCCGTGAAGTTAATTTTGTAGGCTTGGAGAAGTTAACTCACACTCATATCTCTAAGACCCTAGGCTAAGCTAGTGTTGTTGTAATACCAGTGAAAATAAAAGACAATTCTAGTTAATGTTATTATCGCGTTGATTTTAGTGGTTGTTACTTACACAAGGGGGATGCAACATGAAACTGAGATGGTGTGAATGACTCTTAGTTAGCCACCCTAATGTAGCTATATGCAATTTATATTTATTTTAAATTCAATGAATGCTAACTACAGGAGGGTAAGAGCCTTCTAACACACCAATGCCTATTATAATGCACCTCTTTACTAAATCTTCTTAAACGCAAATTATCCCGAATTTTATGAATTAATGACCCAAAACAAACCAAGAAGGAAAACCAAAACAATCTGAAAAGAAACCAATGGATAAGACTCCCAAGCAAGAACACAAATCACTCCAAAACAAAGCCCAATCAAAGAAACACAGTGAAAGCAATCAAATCGAAAGCCAAAAGTGAAAAAGGGAGGGCAATGTGATCAAGCTAGGGTTGTAGTACAATGGCCCAACCAAGACCAATGGTCTACAAAGGTCACAACCTAATCCTAGAGGAAAAAATGCTTAAACAAGATCAAATGAGGGTGATACAAAACAATTAAAATACACTCAAGGGAACATTTTTTTATGACAGAACAGCTAATCACAACACCACCAATTGTGACGAAAACAAACAAAAGAGAGAATAAGTAACTAAAACACAAGAGACCAAACCACACAAAGGAAACAAAATACCAAAGTGGGATATCATAGAGATCTAAGTAGTCACCAAAATCAGCCAAATAGATCTGAAACAAATATCTAGAGATGAGAACAATAGTCCTCAACCATAGCACAAAGAGGTTCTGTAAGAGAAACCTTGAAGAACACAAGCAATGGAAGATCCCAACCATAAATAAGAAATGGCTTAGATATGATAGAGATTAGTAGTTATTAGCAACAAAAACAAATATATCCAACAAATAGTAGCAAGTTTTGAAGAAAAACACCTGAAAAATCGAGCAAATAAGCTGAAAGAAAACCCGAAAATAGGGAAAAACGGATAGAAAATGAGCTGATTTTTCAATCAATCATTATTCCTCATATGGAATCCGTTTCAGGTGGTTCCTTTTAGGTAAAAATTCAAGAGTATCACAGATTTGTAGTTATTTTTACTAAATTCTATATATAAAAGGACAGAAGCAAACATTCATGACACGAAGGTGGAAGAAACACAAACTGCCCAATTTTCAATTGGCCATGACTTCCTCATACGGAGTCCATTTTCAGTGATTTCTTTTTTTTTTTTTTTTTCAAGTAGAAAGATAAGAGGAATACATATATGTGGTTATTTTTACTAAATTCTGTATAGAAAGTAACATAAATGAACAAAAAAAAACAAGCGCGCGTGAGGGCAGAAGAAAAATAAACTGCCCAATTTTCAACTGACCATAACTTCCTCATGCAAAGTCCGTTTTCAATGATTTGTTTTTGGTTTTTGGATGAACTTATGAGAGGAATCTATATATGTTGTCAATTCAATCAAATTATGTATAGAAAATTCTAGAATTTGATTTTAATTATCATATATGTTCTTCTCTCATACAAAAAAACAAAAATAAAACTCCAGATCCAAGATAAACTCACATCTGAAACAAGTAAAATCAATGGAGATAAAAATAAATCCAAAAAACTATAGAGAACTCAATGGGAACAAGAGAAAACTAAAAAACATAAACAAGAAGAGGATATCTCAAACAAAGAGGGCAAAATAAAAATTCTCTTATTGAAAGCACCAATTATGTTGCATTTAATTATGCAAGGAGTTATTTCTCCATGATCTCATGCTCAATTGAGATCACCAAACAAAACAATATAATGGCTAATAAAATAAAATAATGATCCTAATCCAGATGTTCATGCATGCAACAAGTAGTCGGATCTATGCTATAAAGATAAGAGATCACACCTGGAATCCTCGCATGTCAGGGAAGGGTTTTGAGTTCGATGCAGATCTTGCACTCCACTCGAATGATCCAACACATCTACACGAGATCTTGATCCCTGCACACAAACAAAACTAGAAACAGACAACAGTTGATCTTCCTTGGAAGATCGTCAGATCAAAAGCAATAGATATGATCATGTAACATATTGAACACAAATTCATGTAACAAAGGGAACATAGATTTTTATTAACCATATAAATGAAATTACATCAAATTTATACCTTCAACAAATAAGATCCTCTCTTCCAACTTGCAGTATGACCTCCTCTCCCAAGACAACAGAGCTCTCATGCTATAGTTTGGATCCTCTCCCTCTTTCCCTCTTGGTGAGATTATAAAGGCTCATTCCATCCTCCAAGAGAATGTATCTAGACACCTAGGGGCTTGAAAAGTTAGGAAACTTCTACAATAATGGACCCTTAGCCAACTCATACACAAGTGGGTCAAGTTGACCTCCTTGGGAATGGAAAACTCTAGAAACCTTTTCACAATAATTCAGATGGTCAATATATCTTGCACCTAGTTGGGTTAAAATTGCTCCTAATGCTATCCAAGATTCATCCACATGTACATGAAATTATTTCTTCCAATTGGGGAACACAAGAATAGGTGTTGTAACCATCTTTTCTTTCAAGGAATCTAAGCTTTTATGGAAATCATCATCCCAACAAAATGTCACATCTTTCTTCAATAATTTCTCCATGGGCACAATGATCTGCGTGTATGCCTTAATTTACTTTCTATAGTATCTTGTATGGCCCAATCTTGTGCGCAACTATTTTACATTCCTTGGGGGATTCAAATTGAAAATTATTGCAATTTTAGCAGGGTCCACCATCAACCCTTGCTTACAAACAATGTGGCCCAAAAGTATCCCATATGGTACACAAAATCTACACTTCTTTAGATTTATGGAGATATGATACTTCCTACAAGTATCCAGCATTAGGCAAATACTTGAAACATGTTTTTTAACTAACCCGAACACCAACCAATCATCAAAGTAGACCACCAAAAACATGTGAATAAATTACTTAAAGGCAGCGACTACCACCCTGGAAAATATCACAGGGAGTTCTTAAGTCCAAATGGCATAACTGTATACTGAAAAGAACCCTATTCTATGGCAAATGTAGTTTTACTTCGATCTTCTGGTACGATCTTGATATGGTGATATCCTAAGAATCCATCTATAAAAGAGTATGTTTCTTGACCACGAATGTTCTCCAAGACTTCATCTATGAATGGTGAAGGGAATGGATCATGTACACAAGCATCGTTCAATTTCTTTAATTTCTTTAGGTCAACATAGATCTTGATTTCACCCTTTGTCTTTTTCTCTTCAACTACCATAGGACTAACCTAGTGTGATTCTTATACATGCTTAATAATCCATGTTATGAGCATCTTATCCATCTCTTCATGCAAATTTTCTTTGTATTCAGGATTTAATGAGTATGGGCACTACTTTATTGGCTTCACATCTGACTTTGGATTGATCTTCATAAAACCCAGATCACCTACTATCCTCTTCAGATCAGAGAAATTTGTTGGAAACAAGTCCTGATATTCATGTAACAACTCCCCAACCTTGTCAACTATGTCCTCATCCTAGTATTTTCCTATATTCATGAACTTCGGTTGTTCTTCCGACCCAATGTTCACTTGCTTGGTCTTCAATGGTTTTGAAATGCCAGGAACCTATACCTTAGGTGTAGTGACTTCGCATTGTCGCTTTGACTTAGGGATACTGATATTCCTAGGATCTTCCTCACCTTCTTATATGGTAACATTGTAGCACTCTAGAGCATGGCGCAGTTGCGTACTCCAGTCAAGTTCTACCCACGTGAAAGGCTCTATAGGTGTTCTAAATATCACAATCTTGATTTCCTGTAGTGCTTCATCAATAATTCGAATCAGTCGTCAAAATTGAATGTTAGCAAAAAAAACTCCTTCAGAACGTCCCACTTCGTTGTTCCATGTCGTAGCTCTATTTCTAAGTACCAGTTCATCATAATAGTATCCAAGGTGTTACAGAATATATGTACCCATTCAGGTTGTGGTTCCTCTCCCCATGCTTTTATCCAACGAGCCAGATGCTCAAGCGATCATCCTTCCCTATATATTTTTCTGTAATGTGGGTATTTGCATAGCCAAATAGCAACTTCATCATCCTTCGATACGTTTTACAGTCTGCAAAACTATCCTTAACCCCACCATCTAGCAGGCGTAGCTCTCAGCACGATGTTTAATGCCTAGAACCGATGTTTCTCTAGTACATCCCTTTCAAATTTATCAAGAAACAAATTTACATCTTCTAAGACATCATAATATGGTAAATTGCATACGTAGTGGATATACATCGGAGTGATTTAGTAAGTTGGTTGCATCATAGAATTGATAGTTCATGCAATCTATTCTGCCAATGCTTGAGGTTCTCATATGAATCTGAGTTGCAGGAGTTGTCATTTTCTCGAGTAATTATTCCATCATCATAGGATTTATCCAATCCTTGTTTCATGTAGTAAGCTTATAGATATGTTTGATATCATCCTCCTCATAGTAATCTTAGACTGGTTTGGTATACCATGCACCTTTAGCTGGATCCAGTGGAACAATGGCTCTCAGTTCCTTCTTCTCAAATTTCATGATGTGCTTATTTAGGTTGATGACCGCATTCATATAAAACACCCAATTGATACCAAGTATTGTTGGGACCGAGATCTACCTGAGGGATGTGTGATTTGGGGTCTATGGAGACTAGCAAATAAGGAGACTAAGAAGTGGATAGATTGTAAGTTGCACGAGTTTGTAGCTCAGGAAAATAGGAATTCTCATTTATCAAAAGAAGGGTGGTTGCAGAGATATTTGTATACAAATGAACACAAAGTTTTCTTTTTCTCTTTTCCGTGTGAATTATATGAATGGTTAGCTAAATTGGTGGATGGAAAACCTACTTAGAAGTGGGATAACCCTATTATGTGGATTCTAGAGTTAGTGAAGCACCTGGAAAGATCAAAATACAAGGTTTTGAAGGTTTTCGATTACTAGATCGATCGTATTTTGGGTAGATTTATCACTAAGTTCGCAATTGATACATCTGCCAAATATAGTGAAGTTGAACGCCGATTCTTCAAAGGACCAAGAGGTAAGTATCTGAAGTCTCTAAAATCTATATTAAAATGCTATTGTGCAAGAAATGAGTTATGCCACTAAATTGATGTTTAGGAGAGGCTCAATGGAACCATTTGTTGGCTTAATGGGGCTTGGACCCAGGTTCAAACTTAGTTTCTCTAACCAACAAAACCCTACACTATCGGCCCTTTCGGCAACAACTTGCGCAGCACAGGTTGCAATATCACCCGAGATACTATTAGGAGATACTAGAACCAGGTTTTTGTATCCAGAGGGCTATGCGATGTGTTTTCTACATATCTAAGGCTTTATCTTGACCTTCATGAACCTTGACCCTTGAAACCCAGAATTTACAATAAATAACAGTTAATAGTTTTCTACCTTCAATGATTGCACTAAAAATGCATAAAATCACACAATTAAACAGATCTATGTCTTTACAAATCTATTAAGTATTTTTCCTAATTAAATGCATTAAACAATTCATAAATACAATAATTTCATAAATAAAGAGAAACACATCGATATACATATATCACTTCAAAATATGTCTTTATTATGCTTTAGATTCTTAGATACAACTCTTTCCAACCCTGTGCACACAACTGCAGGGACCCGCGCACTCAGCTACAAACTTACCAAGGTCTCTGGGCACACAACTGTAGGAGCCTTCCCCTTCGCCCTAGTACATAATAGAAAAATTCAGACTCAACTCATGTACTTCCTTACTTCACTTCTTACCTATGACTCTTCTATCACTTCGTTTTATATTCTTCCTTCATTACAATACCATGGTCCGTGAACCATGGACAGGTCTTAAAACAACTTGACTTTAACAAACTAGGGGGATTTGACCTTCCTAAATCCCCTTTGACTCTTATTGACTTTCACTACTCATTCTCCACTCCTAAAAATGTGGATACTTTACAATATCTTTAACAAAACTTAACGAAACTTTAATAAAATCTAACCTAGGGTACCTCATCCCAACAACCATTTGCTTCATGGCACTTTGAAGATCATGCAGTAGATAACCATAGGCCTCCCCAAAGGAGCACTAGAACAACAAGATACATGCAAAGTATGTACCTTGGAAGTACACAAAATCCACTTTCCATGATCGGGATAGCAAATCACATGCATTGCTTGAAAGGATCCACTCTGATGTTTGTGGACCTTTCTTAATAGCTCCACTGCCAAGCACAAATCTTTTTTCATTTTTATTGATGACTTCTCACAGAAGTGTTAAATCTTCTTCATACAGAAGAAGAATGATACATTCTCCAAGTTTATGGAGTTCAAGGCACTTGTTTAAAAATAAATTGGCAAGAATGTGAATGCTCTCATGAGTGACAATGGAGGTGAGTACGTGTCAAATGAATTTAAAAAATTATGTGCAAAATAAGCCATCTGATGAGATTTGATAGCACCCCACAACCCACATCAGAATGGGGTGGCTGAGAGGAATAATTGTAGTATTGTGGGAGAAGTAAGGGTGATGTTGCATGACCAAATCCTACCTTTTCACTTGTTGGTTGAAGCATGCAACACAATAGTCTATTTTCATAACAAGAGTACTGATTGGATTCTTGGCATGATTACATTAGAGGAGAATTCCTTGGGGAGGAATCAAGATGTGTCACACTTCAAGATTTTTGGAGCCTCTGTTTACTACCATGTCTCCAAAGAATCAAGGGAGAAGCTAGAGCCAATAATAGAATTAGGGGTATTTGGGGGTTACACAAAATTCCCCATAATTACTGTGTGTACTTGTCATCCCTCAGAATTACAATTGTGGGAAGGGATGTAAAATTTGATGAAGACAAATCCATTCAGTTCTCTCTTAAGAGGGAACTTAATATCCCACTAGAAGAGGATATTTTAGCTCCAAAGGAGGAACCTCAAGAAGTTGTGGAGCATCCACAAGTTGAGGAGCAAAGAGTGGAGATAACCACTCAACCAGAGCCATCCAGAGAATGCAGGAAGAGGACTAGGGAAGCTGAGAGACTTGTGCAAGATTTGAGGGAGAATGTGGGTGCTCCTTCAAATTAGTGCGGGTAGAGAAGGTCACCAGATCAATACACTAGCTACATGGATCTAATGAATGAGCTTGTAGAGACTGAGCCATCCTCTTTCGAAGAAGAAATAAAGAAACCTGTATGGGTTGATGAAATTATTGAGGATTATGAATCCATTGTAAACAATAGTGTTTGGGAACTGGTCCAAGACCAGCATACAAGTGAGTTGTGGGTTCAAGATGGATCTTCAAGGTGAAGCATGGAGTAGGTGGAAGCATAGAAAAGTACAATACCAGATTTGTGTCCAAGGGATACTGCTAGGTTGAGTGGATTGACTATGAGGAGACCTTTGCTCCTGTAGCAAGGTACTCATCCATCAAATCAATCCTTGCTCTAGATGCATAGATGGGGTGAAGATCCACCAGATGGATGTGAAAATAACATTCATCAATGGAGTTATTAACAAGGAGGTATATATCGAGCAACCAAAAGACTTCAAGAATTTTCATTGATATTTTCATGTGTATAGACCCAAGCCAACATTGTACGGTCTCAATCAATCACCCCATGCTTGGTACACTAGAATCGATAGCTATCTTACTAGTTTGAACTTCACCAAAAGTGAAGCGCATGTAAACCTTTATCATCTTTTGGTAGAAGGTAAATTTTTTATTATTGTCTCATATGTTGATGACTTTGTTTTGATTGGAGATGATAAGTTGATTAGATATTGCAAGGAGAACCTTGCAAGAGATTTTGAAATGAAGGACATGGTTCTCATGCACTACTTCCTCAGATTAGAAGTATGGCAAGGTGATAGGGAATTGTTTGTCTCTCAGGGAAAGTATGCCAACAAGATACTATAGAGGTTCCACATGGATAGATGCAAACCCATTGAGACACCTCTAGCGACCAACTGAATGAAAGAGGATGCCACTTCAGGTGAGGACGTGGATGCTAATATTTACAAGAATTTGATGGGTTCACTAATTTATCTTGTGAACATATGACCAAAAATGTGCTACGCATTAGGGAAAATTTTAAGAAAGGAAAATAATCTTGAAGTTTAAAAACATTAGTGGATCTCACTAGTCCCTAATATACAAACTACAAAATTCTTATAGATTTTATTTGTAAAATTATCCAAATTTATAATAATTTTATATATACTATCCATATAATGTTGATGATTTTTAAGGTAAAATAATTTTATATTATAAAATTTGGGCAAATCATTTTTATAAAAAATGGAAATTGGCGAATAAGTTTTTTGGAAAAATCATCAAAAATTAGCCCACCTGTGAATATTAGCCCCTAAAATATTCCATGCTATGCATTCAACTAGTTAAGCCAAGCTATGGTTAGACCAACCAAACTATTTTGGATGATAACTAAGAATTCTCAGAGGCACTACCCAATTTGGACTACGATACAGATGGACAAAGGGAGTGAAGTTGTGTGGCTTCATAGATGCATATTAGGCAGGGATTCCATCAGACCAAAAGAGTACATCAAGTGGAATTTTTAGTGTTGGGTAAACAATGGTTTCTTCGTACAACTGAAGAAAATATTTATGGCACTCAACTCAATAGAAGCAGAATACATGGTTGCAAGTCAAGTAACATGTGAGGTGATATGGATGAGAAAGATACTTGCTGGATTCTTTGGTTAGATGATGGATCCAACTGTGATCTAATGTGATAATCAAAGTTGAATCAAGATCTTTGAAAATCCCATTTTTCATGATCGATCCAAGAATATAGATATTCAGTATCACCATTTATGGGATTGTGTGCAAAGGCAGATAATGTTGTTGCATTACATTCTGACAAAGGAACAAGATGCTGATATTTTGACAAAGGCCTTGTCAAGAGGGAAGTTCGAGTTCCAAAGGTTCAAGATTGGGGTGTTTTATAATCCCTTTCTTGCTGAGAGGGAGTGTTCAAAATGCAACAGGAAAATATCAATTTGACTTTTCCTTGGTCAAACTAGAGAAAATTTGAATTTCTATTTCAATAGAAATATTGGAGGCAACTAACTGAGGTGGCATGGAACTTGTCACTCAGTCAACTCAATTAATTCAATTTGGGGAAACTTGAGTTCAATTGAGCATGATTGACTGCTAATTTGTAGCAATATATTTCAGTTAAATTAAGTTATTGTCATTTAAACTAGTTCTAAATGTCATAAGAACTAGTGGAGTTCAAGTTGTGGAAGTGGAACTTCAACTACACTCAATGATCAACCAGTTAACTGATCAATCAACGCAAAATAATTGTTGCATGTAGATAATTCCAGTTACCAAGTTGAGATGGAGATTCCAAGGCATTGTACTATCAGTTGTAGACTATTCCCATATGTACAAGGGGTGCATGTAGTTAGAGGAAGGACGTAAAGGAATTGTGTAATACAATAGATGGAATTTCCTAAATAATAGAGGCTAATTTAGTCAAGGAATATCACAAGGGAATATGAGATTGGAGGGCTTAAAAATTGGCTAAGTGTTGGCCAGAGTTGGTCAATCAGGCATAGGGATAGATTATACACTTGCAAGTTGTGCTCAAGCTTGAGGAAGCATATGTATTCATCTCTATTCTTTGATTAATGCATATAATAGAAAGGGGGTTTGGGCAGTTTCTTTCTCCTAGATAAATCTTTATGCATGTGTGATGTTTCCTTTTTCATGTCTATTATTTGTGTTCTAGATTATGAATTAACTTCCGTAGAATAGTAGATTAACTTCAAGTATTGTGATTTAGTAAATTTCATGAGTAGGTTAAAAGCTACACATTAGTTTCTACTCTAAGTCTAGTCAAAATGTGTTTTGACTAGGAGGTAAGATGCTACTACATCATACTCCCAAGGAACAAAAGGTTCATGATCTCCTAATCATGTGTTTTTTTTTATGAAATCCTCCTAGATCCCAAACATTATGTTGTAGTTGATATTCTACTCTACTATGTTGATGTTGTTTTGTTATCTTAAATTATCAAGGTTTCCATACATTATGTTGTTGCTACCCATTTTCCTTGCTAATATAAATTTCTTTAGATACACTTACTTGTTGTTGTCCTCCTCTATCTTTTGTATCTTCTCCTAGATGTCTTCCTCATCAGCATTGACAATCCAATAATCTCCTCGTCGAGCTCTATCCTTGGTTGAAATTCATTTTTGTTATTGTCCACTTCTTGTTGCATATCCTCCACTGTTATAGGAGTTAAAAGACTCTCATCAATTTGTTGATAACATTTTGTAGTCTTTTCCTTATTTCCTTTGAACACAATTTCCTCTTCATCTAATTATGATTTAAAATGCTAAACATGCACTCTTTGGCTTGTTATTCTTTCCTCTAATAAATTCAATTCTTCATAGAATTCAAAAAAATCTTATTGAATTATAAGTGTGATATCCATGCAATATCCACTGCTTGCATCTTCTATCACCCACTCCTCCAAAAGTTCCATCTCGTCATTTGTGCTTCTTTCCTTTATCGTGATACTTTCAATTAGCATTGGAATATCCTCGAGCATGTCTTCATAAAGTAACTCTTCATAAGTTGCAATTGCATAATATTCATGAGCTTATGTTGTTTCATCCTCCTCTAGAACAAAATTTAAGGTTTGTCCTTTTTTAGCTTCCCTTACTATGAATACATTCTTTCCAAGTTCACCATCCTCAAGGTCAATAAACACATTCTCATTAATAAATCTCTCCATCTCATCCATTTCTTCTAAAAGTATAATTTATTCATCAACCTATATAAGAACATTATCTAATTGTTGGTCATCACCTGCCAAACCTACAATCATACATAAAGTGTCAGATTCAAAAACATAAGGCTCCTCATTTGATGCCTCAGCTAACACACCTCCATGTTAATTTGAAATAATCCCATAGTTCATCAAGTTGTCAATAAATTGCCTTTTGACATTTCTAGCTTCCTCTTCATCAAGGAATATTCCTTATTCAAAAATATTAAATTTTTACTAAAATGCTTTGAGTTTTTCCTTCAACTTGTCATACATCCCTTGCCTTCGCTTCATTTACAATGGATTCCATATCACCTTCTTCTTCATCATTATCTAGCCATATCTCTAGTATTGTATAAATTGTTTCACATGATTGAGTTATACTCTTAACTCAACCATCTTATTCTCAAATTCATAATTTATCATCTTCTTTATGCTAGCTACTTTGGCACTCTTTTTCCTATTTTTGAACCCTTGACATGACTATCTAGCCATCCTTCCATTTTTTTGTGAACACTTCTTGTCCACTTGTGAGTTGCAATAGGAATTCTCTGTCTCTGTAACAAGTTCACAACATGTCACCAATACCAAGCCTTTATCTTAGTATCATCTCTTCTTCTTATAGTTCTCTACAATAGAACCTCTTCTTGATCACCTCTACTCCTCAATTCTCAAATTTTTTGTCTCTCTTGTCTTCATATGCTCACTTCTCCCTCCTTCGATAAATTTGATATCCTATATTCAACAATTTCATCTTTTTGTTGGATTCTGTCACAATTCTTCACTTGCGAGCTCTACTTGGTCCCTCTTCCTTTGTCATAGTTTTACTTGATTGTCATAGCTACTACCAATATTCCCTCTATGTTACCTACAAAACTAGAGTTTATATATATATATATATATATATATATATATATATATATATATATTATATATATATATATATATAATATATATATATATATATATATATATATATAACATGATGCTATAAATTTATACTAAGATATTCCTTTCAATCCATTCCTTTGAATCAATTCTCTTCCAAAATCACATCTATTGTGTACTCTTTAAAAAAAAATCCACCTCAAGAGTGCATCATCTCTTTCAACCTTTTGTTGCAATCATCTCCAATCCCTAATCCTCTACTGGTTCTACCTTCACTATTATAGTTCATCAATGTCCTTAGACATTCGATTCTACTTTCCTCCCGAGGTATTCAATGTTTTTCCTTAGAGTTTCATCTTGTAATCATAATTATTTAGTTATTAATATAAAATGTAGAATAAAATAAATTTTACCTCATTTAGACTCCTCCAAATCTAATCTTGCTATAATGCTTTGCTCCACCATTTCTGTCTAAAATGACTCCTTTGTCGACATCCCCTTTGTTGGTTTGTTTTGCATTGTCGTCACTATCAAAATTATTCAATTACTAAACAAGTAGGATTTATCCTACCTTGATACCACAAGTCATGCAGGAGGAAATATCTAACCAACAATCCCTAATTCTTCCAAAATAGGATAGGCACTTCCCTCAACCCAAATATTGGAAGTAATAAATTCCTCTTTATACCAATTCTACCATTTTCAAGCTTAGTTTTGATCATGATTGTGGAATGGGAATGGGTAATAGTATAACCAAGGGGAATGATAATTTCAAATCCAAATGGGAGGAGCTGCAAGGGTGGAGGGATAATCACATAACACAAAAACTACATATTCAATCTTTTATTATATATATCATGCGTGCGGTAAACCAACTCTTAGCCCCAAAATGGACCTATCTAACCATTATATATATGTATGCACGTGGGAATAATTATTACCTTTAATTATATGTGGCCCAGTTTCATTTCATAGCCCTTTTCGCCTTGGCAAATATCGATTTTAACAGTGAGATAGTACTTCATGATTGTGGGGCATAACCACCATACTTAATCCTAGACGCTAGAGCTTTTGTATTGAGCACACTTAGGTTTACCTTTGAAAGTCTCAAGGAGACTAACTCTAGGACATAAATTCTCTTTTATCAATTGTGACTTATCTTATGTCTTCATCAATTGTTGGAGCCCCTCCTTTATCCACTTAAGCGCTCGAGATATGAAGCCTATGGGTTACGTGATCACCCACACAACCACATCATACTTTCGCCAAACCCAACATTTCTTTTCGTACTTAGTTTGAAACCTTTGGGGAGACAAAATATTAGATGTATATTCCTATAAATTTTTTAGATCTAAACTCTTCATCACTTTCTGATTCCAAACCCTTGTGATTTGGAATGCAAAGCATTTTTCCTCCCTTCAAAACTTGTAGGGAGACAGACTCTAGAAATTATTTGTCAATTACTGTTCTAGATTCCCATTAAGTGTTGATCCCAAACCCCATTGATTTGTGGAATGGGTCAGGCTTGGAAACTTCTAAGGTGATATAATCCAAGATGGGAATTTCTCTATGAATTATTAACCCTGGCCTATGTGAAGCAACAACCCCAATGCTTTGAGTTTCTCCACTCCTTTGACCTTCTGGGGTAAATTTTGTTCGAAGATAGAGATTCCTTATTTATGTCACTGTAATCTCCATTATATGATGAAATATCACATGCTCAATTAGAACTAATTCTTTGCCTTTTCCCACTTATGCTCTATTATGAAAGAAATGACTACCATTTGCAAAACTTTAACACATGGACTTAATTTAAATTCATCCACTTCTACAAAAACTTTGAAATGGTCTCATGCTCTTCTTAGCATGGTTTATAGATCCCCTCACTTACACTATGCCCTTTTTCAAAAGGAACTAGATTATTTATCCAACTCAGTGATCCGTGATCAATAATTGAACCTACTAACTGTAAAAGGAAGCTTGTCAACCCTCACCTCCTCTAATCACTCTCTTTCCTTATATTTTCCATAATAACCCTATAAAGAATCTATATCATATTAAATTGATTATGATTACAGAGATCAAATATTATATCGTGTAATAGTGAATAAATATTTCCACACAAATAAACTCAAAACACTTGAAACTAGGTGTCTCTTCCTTCATTAATAATATACAGGGAATTTACGAAGGCTTATCTCAACTTGATATACATTAAATGGACATTTATTTCCCTGGACTCCACACTCAATTATCTTGAAACTCCTCCTACACATACCATTCTTCCCTTAGGCTTAGGATTTTGAACTACAATCTGTTCAGATCCACTAACCACTCAACAAAACCTATCTATAGGATCCTCTAGATCCACATTCCTCTCAGATATATAACTAAGCCTAATATCTCTCTAGCCTCATTTAAACATTCTTTAGATATCATCAAAGAGAATATTTGACTACAATATTCCTGATTCTCAATCTTATTTACACAAATTCTCTAAATTACCTTAAAAACATATGAATTACAAATAATTAAATAATCACACTCAATTACATAACCAACTCCCTTGGTAAATCAAGGAACCCTAAGTACAGTCAAAATGTGTTTTGACTTAGACATAAGATGCTCCTGGATCGAAGGATGTAGACGCTTTAAAAATAGAAGAGCTACATGGAATCCTCACAACATATGAAACAAAGCTTTGTAAAGAGAGGTCGGGACCAAAGTAATTTTCTTTCAAAGTTTTAATGAAAAATATCAATATCATGATTGCTCCTACCATAAACCAGATGCAAAGGTAGATCAATTCATGAGGAATCTAAAAAGGGGATTTGGAAAGTATAAAGGTGTTATACCTTAAAAGAGCTCATGAGGTCAAAGGAGATCGCTATGCTTTGATTGAAATACACCACTTTTTTTGGCTTATTTGAGGCTATATCACACTCTTTATATGTGTTATAATTCAAGTTATGTAATATGAGGAGAATGTTATCCTAGTCTATAAAAGTTTGTATCTTCATATAACCTGTGTTACCAACTTCTCACTTAATCACAAAGAAAAAAGCCCGAGTTAGCTCACTATAATACTCTTGTTCACTTAAGGAAACTCGTAAAAGTTGGAATTTGATCGCCTATTCCTCATTTATAGTTTTTTCCTAAACAAATAAAGCACTATAACAGATAAAAACATTAAAGAATGAGGAAACATCATCCACCCAAAATATTTTACCCAAATTTCACATGAGAGAAACTGATTATCTCTACAGCCTCCATTTTTCCTATAAAATGAGAGATTGGTCATTGAGAAATGGATAAAAATTATATGTATTGTTACGATGTCGATATTTTACTTGAGAGAGTGAGATTTTTTGGAGCTAGGAGCTCGAAGAGATCATGCAACAACAACATCTGGTTGCAAACCCACCTCCACCCCTACAGGGGGGCAAAGGTGGTTCTCACCCCCTCCTCCTAGAGAAGGATCATGTATCATATATTCTATTAAGATGGTCAATTTTGTCGAAAAAGGAAACAAGAAAATCTTGATTTAATTTCTCTTAAATTAAATTAGGAGAAAATTGTAATTCCACATCATAAGACAATGAGATTGAGTTAACTAAGTTAATTTCACTTACTTGGCTCAGTTAATTCGAGTTGAGGGCCTAACTTGAGTCATGTAGAGTGGTTCCTAAATTTTAGTATCCTAGGTTGAGTTTAATTTGACTTGTAATAGTTTAATTCAATTAAACAAAGTTAATGTCTTTTAAACTAGTTCCAACTATTGGAGGAAGAAGTGGGGTGCAACTTCATGTGTTCAACTAGTTAACTGATAAATCAACCATAGTTAATTCATGCATGCATGAAATTTTAGTTACCCAGTTGAGATGGGAGTTCAAGGGAAGTGTACTATTAATTGTATAATTTTCAGAGTTGTACAGGTGGTGCATGTAGTCAGAGAAGGGCCTATAAATATTTTGCAATTCAGGTTGGGTATTTACCTAATTAATAGGAGGCTAATTCCTTGAGAAATAATGCAAGGAAATAGGAGCTTGGCCGATAATAGAATTGGATAAGTATTTTCCAGAGTTAGCTTGTGAGGCAAAGAGATAGATTGTACTTATGTAGTGATTGTCTAGGTTGAACAAGCATTGCAATTTATTCTCTATCTTTCTTATCTAATACAATATACAAATAGAAAGGGGTTTTGTGAAGAAAGATTTTCCCTTAGATAAATCTCTTAGCATATGTGATTGAATCTTGTTTGATGTTTTGTGATTTTAAATCGATTAATTGTTTTCGCTAATGAGTAGATTAGATTCAAGTATTTTGTTTTAGAAAATTTCATAAGAAGTTTGATTCTACAAGAAATTTGTACATGGTATCAGAGTAGGAATCATAATAGAAGAGAAGAATTTGAGTTTTTCTTTGCAGGGAAATCAAATTTATAGGATCATTTATCAGATCCAGTAGGATGTCATTCTATGGATTGATACTAGGGTATGCCCTTAATGGTAGCTCAAATTATATTTCTTGGAGGGACATGATGGAGGTAGTGTTAGAAGATAACCGACTGAAGGAATTCATAGACAATGATATTTCTAAGCCTCCAACAATTGACGTTCAAGATCTAGCAGAGAGGAAGAAATGTGTGGAAAAGGCAAGGAGGATCATACTAGAAAGAATTCAAGATCATATTGTCTTGAATCTCCACGGGAAGGATACCCTATATGCAATGTGGCAAGCCTTGATAGACTTATTTTAAGACAACAATGACCATAGGAACCTGGCACTGAAGGAAAAGCTTCAGAAGATCAAGATGGAGAAGGGTGACACAATACCAAAATACCTTAGCAAGTTCACCCAATCTTGAGATGAACTTGGGAATGTTGGTATTACAGTTGTTGAAGATGATGTGGTAATCCTATCACTTCTAGGCCATCCCAAGAGTTGGCACAACTACTAGGATTTGGTAAATGGGAGGGAGAAGCTACCAAATAGGGAACAATTATGGTCCAAATTGGTGCAATAAGAGATAAGGAAAAACACTAAAGATGGAACCTCATCCAAGAATGATGACGAGGAGAACTATGCCTTGGATGGAAAGGAAAAGAAAGGGAAAGGTAACAAATCCCAATCCAAAGGAGATTTTGGTCAAGTGGGAAAGAAGAAAGACTTGTCAAATTTTAAATGCTTTCACTATCATGATCTAGGACATTATGCCATGAAGTGTCCACATAAGAAGGTTGATAAGAAGCCCTCAGGAGAAGCGGAAAGTGAATCTCTAGCTTCAAAATTTGAGATGAATTTCATAATCATTGCATGCATGGTGACATTGGTGATGGGTAGTGTGTGGTATCTGGATAGTGGAGCCCTATTCCATATGATGGGAAATATACAATTTTCTACTGACTTGGAGGAGAAGCACCTCCAGATGCACATTGAGATGGGATGCGATGGAAGGTATAGCACAACTAGTATTGATACAATTACTTTTCAGAGGGATTTTGGTTCTCCTATCACATTAAACATTGTCATGTATGTTCCAGGTCTCATGAAGAATTTAGTTTCAGTTGTTATGTTGGAAGACCATGGATATCATGTGATATTTAGAAAAGGAAAGGCTTTCGTTAGTCATATCTCCATGACACAAGTGAATCTGATACAGGTTCAGGTGAACAACCTCTACAAATTAGATGTAGAAGACTGTGCTGCCTTGAGCACAAAAACATATAAGGTGTAGAGATGAGACATCAGTGTATTATGGCATAGGAGACTTGGCCATTTCCACCATAGAGATTTGAAGATAATGTAGCAGATTTCTACAGGACTTCCCAAGGGATAACTAGAGCAGTGAGATACATGCAAAGGGTGTACACTAGGGAAGTACACCAAAGCTACCTTTCATGATAACGACAGTAGAGCACAAGAAGTCCTTGAAATATTTCACCTAGATGTGTGTGGACCTTTCTTGGCAACCTCCATGGAAAGGTACATGTATTATGTTATATGTGTAGATGATTTATCACATAAGTGTTGGACTTTATTCATGTAGAAGAAAGACCAGACATTCTCCAAATTTTTTCAATTTAAATCAATTGTTGAGAAATACTCTAGTAGGAAAGTGAAGGATCTCAAGGGTAATAATGGTGGTGAATATGTGTTGAATGAGTTCAGGAAATTTTGTGCATCAAAAGGTATTTGTGAGTTAATAACACACATAACCCATATAATGGGGTGGATTGGAGGAAGAACATAAGTATTTTGGGAGCTACATGTGAGATGTTACATGATGAGCACCTACCATTGTACTCGTGGGCTGAAGAAAGCAACAAAGTGGTATATATGTAGAACATGAGTCCTCATCACATTCTTGGGATGAGTAAACCAGAAGAAGATTTTTTAGGGAAGAAACCAGATGTGTCACACTTTAGGATCTCTGTTTCATCATTATACTATCATGTTTCCAAGAATGCAAGGAAAAAGCTAGAGCCAACAACTGAGTTGGGCATATTTGTGGGGTACACTGATACACCTCACAACTATCGGGTGTACCTTACACCTCACAAGATGAAAATTGTTCATAGAGATGTCAATTTTCATGAAGAGAAGGCCATGATATGTTCCCTTGAGAGGGAGCTTTAGTTACATGTAGATGAGGAGAATTTGGCTCCAAAGGAACAACCTCAAGATGATGTGAATCAACTACAAGTAGAGGAGCAAAGAGTGGAAGCACCCACTCATGCAGAGACATCCAAATATGGAAGGAATTGCACCAGGGAAGCTAACAAATTATTACGTGATGCTAGAGTGAATGTGGGAGCACCCACATAACAGCACATGTAGAGGAGGTCACTAGATTGGTACACTGGATACATGGCTCTGATGAGTGAGCTAGTTGAGACAGAACCATCCTCATTCGAGGAAGCAGAGTAGAAACCAGTATGGGTTGATTCCATGGTAGAGGAGTATGATTCCAATGCTAGAAAAAATGTTTGGGAAGTTTTCCCAAAACTAGAGAACAAGTCAGTGGTAGGATCTAGGTGGATCTACAAGGTGAAGCAAGCAGCATATGGAAGCACCGAGAAACACAAGGCAAGATTTGTTGCCAAGGGGTTCTCTTAGGTGGAGGGAATTGATTACGTGGAGACCTTTTCTCTAGTCATAAGGTAATCTTCTATTTGATCAATTCTAGCACTTGCAGTGAAGATGGGATGGAAGATACATCAGATGGATGTGAAGACATCATTCCTCAATGGAGTGATGGAGGAAGAGGTGTACATAGAGAAGCTGGAAGGATTTGAGACTTTTGATAGAGAGTTAAATGTGTGTAGACTCAAGTGAGTGTTGTATGGATTGAAACAAGCACTTTATGCTTGGTACACCAGGATCAATAGTTATTTCACTAGGTTGGGCTTCACCAAAAGTGAAGAAGATGCAAACCTTTGCCATATTGTGGTTGAAGGTAAATTATTTACTATAGTATTATATGTCGGTGACTTAATTATAACAAGTGATGAGAAGTTGGTCAAATATTGCAAAGAGGATCTTGTAAGAGAATACAAGATGAAAGACCTAAGGCTCATGCATTATTTTCTTAGTATGGAAGTATGACAAGGAGATGGGGAATTATTTGTCTCTCAGGGAAAGTATTCCAATCATATACTGAAGACGTTCCACATGGAGAACAACAAACCCATGGAGTCTCCTCTAGTAGTGAATTAGAGGAAGGAATATGATACTTCAGGTGAAGTAGTGGAGGCTACTATTTACAGGAATATTGTGGTTTCACTTATGTATTTGGTGACCACAGGACTAGATATGTGTTATGCAGTTAACAAGCCTAGTGAAGAAATGGTTAAGCCAACCAAGTTGTTTTGGGAGGCAGCCAAACATGTGTTGAGATACCTTAGAGGCACCACTCAATTTGGCATAGGTGGATAGACGGAGTCAAGTTGCAAGGCTTCACAGATGCAGATTGGGTGGGTAGCCCATCATACAAGAAGATCACATCAAGAGGCATCTTCAATATTGGGTTACCAACAGTTTCTTGGTACAATAGGAAGTAGAGATCAATTGCACTTCGTTCAATAGAAGCAGAGTACATGGTTGCTAGTCAAGCAACTTGTGAATCTGGATGAGGAATCTTCTTATTGGGTTATTTTGTTGGATGAGGGATCCTACAATGATTTACTATGACAACTAGAGTTGTTCAAACTCTCGAAGAATCTAGTTTTTCATGGTCGATCCAAGCATATCGACATCTAGTATCACCATCTATGAGATTGTGTGTATAGGAGAATATGTTGTTGGTGTACATTCCTACAGAGGAACATGATGCAGATATTTTGACAAAGGCATTATCAAAATACAAATTCTAGTTCCATATAGGCAAGATCGGGGTAGCAAATAATCCCTTTCTTGTTGAGAGGGAGTGTTGAAAATTGAAACAAGAAAATTGTGATTTAATTTTCCCTTGAATTAAATTAGGAGAAAATTGTAACTCCACATCACAAGACAACAATAGTGAGTTAACTAAGTTAATTTCACTTAGTTTTCTTAGTTAATTCGAGTTGAGGGCCTAACTTGAGTCATGTAGAGTGGTTCCTAAAGTTTAGGAGCCTAGGTTGAGTTTAATTTGAGTTGTAATAGTTTAATTCAGTTAAACTAGTTCCAACTAATGGAGGAACTAGTAGGAGCTCTAGCAGTGAGGTTCAGATTCATATGTTCAACTAGTCAACTGATAAATTACCCATAATTAACTCATGCATACATGAAATTGGAGTTACCTAGTTACCTAGTTGAGATTGGAGATCAAGGGCAATGTACTATCAGTTGTATAATTTTCCGAGTTGTACAGGTGGTGCATGCAGTTAGAGAAGGGCCTATAGATATTGTGCAATTTAGGATGGGGATTGCCCTAATTAATAGGGTGGTAATTCCTTGAGAAACAATACAAGGAAATAGGAGCTTGGCAAGAAGAAAAATTGTCTGAGTATTGACTAGAGTTAGCTTGTGAGGTAGAGAGATATATTTTACTTGTGTAGATATTGTTCAGGTTGAATATGCATTGTATTTTCTTCTCTATATTTATGATCTAATGCAATATATAGATAGGAAGGGGTTTTGAGCAACAATATTTCCCCTTAGATAAATATCTGAGCATATGAGTTTGAATCGTGTCTCATGTTTGTGATTTCTCGATCGATTAATTGTTTCCGTTGATGAGTAGAGTATATTCAAGTATTTTTTTTTAGAAAATTACATAAGTAGTTTGAATCTACAAGAAATTTCTACAAATTTACAAATGTGGGCCAAAAACTACGCTAGCCCTATCCCAGACATTTTTGAGACCTCATCCTCTTCTACTCTACCTCTTCCCACTGGTCTTCTCATCGAGCAACCCATTTCCAACCCTATTATTCACCCCCGAAAGGTTCACTTCACTAAACTATGCACAACCATGCTTCCCATGCAACCCAAAACTACATTATTATAGAAGAGCTCACATAAGCACCATGTTCCATGTCTACTGTTGAAGTATTACAAAAATATTTCATGTGCAATGGAAAGATTTAATCGTAGCTATAGGCAGGGACAAACATCAAGATTCCAATTTAGTTTTATTCGACATGGAAAAATGTAAACCTTGCCTCTCATACCAACTTGCATTTCAGGTGAAATTCCAAGTGAGAAGCAAAGCCATTAACCATGTTTCATCGATTAAGGTGCATACACTTGTGTAGTGGCTACTACCTATTGGCTCGCCCTAGGTTTGCCTATACTTTCTCCACCATAAATTCCCTTAAATATTTTAATGGCCATACTTTTATCCCTAAAGGATACCTCGTTGGTTTTCTCAACACTCTTGGAGGGAAAACTATTATGGTCGATATTGATATTATTGATCACCAGCTCGATTAAAACCTTTTTCTAGGACATAGTTGGACTTATGCTATGAAATCCATTTTCTCATTGGTATTTTGACCTATCTCTTTTCCTCGTCAAGAAAAAATTGTGACTCCATACCAATTGTCCTTAAACACCCTAGATTTTCAATCTCCAACTTCTAGCAATGTTCCTTTAGTTGGAGGTTCCCTTAACACTTTTGTTAGCATTGGTACCATCCTTTTGAAGGGCTCCTTTATTTTAGGGTGCTTCCCTCTTCTGCCTCCCAAATTTCTTATGACCATTTCAATGGTATCTATTGTCCTTGTCGGCCCTACGAATCCATGGATCCTCCCAACCCCTTTCACCATTGAAACTTTTGGAGAAAAGATACCATCGTCACCAATGGAACTAGCTTATAAATCTAATGTATGTAAATTTGAATCTCCTTCTTCCTTGGTTGGGGCCCATGGCCCTATAAACTCTTCCACTTTAGCTCCCTCTATTGATCTTCTCCACACTTTCTTACCCTCAGAAAAGGCTATTATGAAGATCATGTCTCTAGCTGAGTGGCCTTGGGATGGGTCCCACCATCATGTCTCTATCTCTTTTCCATCTACATTGAACATTAACCCTCTATGAATCCTATCACTTTATTAGCCTGAGATTATCCCATCATCTTTGACAATTGTTGAAGAGTTATACTAGGAAGGAAACATAGGCAATCTCTTGGGGGCAAGAATCTTTCTACCGTCTATCTGATTCCTTACTCTATTACTTGGGTCCCTTATAAATGTGCCTATGACTTACGGACTATGATGGAGGCTCACACATGGAGCCTCAAAATGGGTTGTGTTGGCTTATTGGGGCCTGACCTAGGTTCAGAGTTAATTTAGCCAAACAAATCCCAGGACTACTGGCCCTTTCAGCAACAGTTCACGGAGCACAGACTAAGGTCTCACCCGAAGTAGTATGGGAGGGTGTTAGAACCAGGTTTTCACACCTTGGAGATGTTTGATGAGTTCAAGTGGTCCGCGGTTTGACCCTACGTGTAGGTTGCTTCGCGCACTTTCCCGTACCTCACAGCCTAATATACTGCCTTTACGCAGCCTTACCCAGGGGATGAATGTTACACCCTACGTTATTACCCAAGATCTTACTGGTATTCCAATGTTAGTTGATTATCTTAGCCTACTTGTGTGCTTTAAGTTATACTTAACAACATAAACCATTCATACAAGTGCGCGCAATAAATAAACAATATATTTTCAAATTATATCAAATATGAATTAACCCAAGAATAGATACAGAATTATGACAAAACTTCTTTATATTAATTCCTTCCTTGGTTACAGACTCGACTCGCCATGTGCACTCAGCTGCAGGGGTCCGCGTGCATAGCTACATACGATTAGGCCTCTACGCACTCAGCTGCAGAGCCTTCTCCTACTCTATGACCCAAAGACACACTTCAACTTGCGACTCAAACCCTTAAACTTTTCCTACCTCTCGCCTCTCCTTTTTTACAATTAGAGCCTCGCTCTATTTATACAATCCCATGTTCTACGGACCATGGGTAGGTCTATCTAGCTGACATTACATTACAAGACTAGGGCAAACAACCTTGTGACTCTATCATACTTTTGTGCCCCGCACCTGCAATTCATGGAGCTTTACAACAAGATTCAGTCAAAACTTGGGCTTTGAGCCCCAAAACATGCCTTGGGGGGATTCCATGCCCAATAGGCACCCGAAAAAAACATCGTGACTAGCCCTCGAGTCACTCTGTTGGCACAACGGTCTTTGCATGGAGTTCTTCCAACTATTCTCGAACTGCATAGAGGTCAACAATGCACTAAGTTGTTGCTTGTTGGATCTACTGCATACGTTGTTCCGAGACCTTTGTGTCGAGAGTGCCTCTCTGCACCAACGTGTGCATCCCCTGCATGTGTGTGAGATTTCCTTCGATATTTGTTGTGATGGTGAAGGCCTCATCAATCCAAGGCTGGATGCGTGCTTTTAGGATTACTTCCTTATGTCATGCCGTGTCCACCTGCTCCTTCAGTGCTTTAGCCTGCTGCATCCCCAGAAGCCTCTAGGTGAGGACCACTGTCTGCGTAGTTCCTCGGACACTGTCATACCGTTGTTGGAGTTCTCGCTCCTCTGTCTCTAAGTGCTAGATGTTGGGGTCCTCCTGTATAGTTGTGAGGACCCTAAGTGATTCTTCCAACATGCTGGCGTAGTCTCATATTGCACCTCCAATTTCCTCCAATCCCGTTGTGATAGAGCTAGCATGTTGTTCTTTGACTTTCGGGGAAGTGGATGGCTGCGGCTTTAACTGCAGCTTGGTGATCTGAAGATTCAGCTCTAACTGAACCTTTTTCATTTCCTCCCTGGCCTTGCGGACCCCTGCTACTAACCTGTGGATCCGCACCTCTCCTGGTATATCTACTAGGATGGCTAGCTCCACGACGCTTTGGTAAGCGTTGTTTATCACCTATACCAGCTATTGATTTTGCGACACTAATTCGTCACACTGCAAGCTTAGTTGTTCCTTATTTATTTTGTGCTCACTAATTACTTGGAGTGTGCGGCTCTCCTTAGCTCGCAACTCTCAATTTATCCCATCCTGCAACACATATAATGTCTCGCGCGGGGGGCAGCTAGATTAACACCGAGACCTTTCAGTGTGCTAATCAAAGGCTTGTTGACCTCATTTGATGTCACTAGTGCCCCTTCCAGCAACACTATTTTGTTCATCATCCACGCACAACATTTGCTTTGCTGCCATGGATTCGACTATGAGGTTGGTTGAAAGGATACCAACCTAAGGGGGTCCTACCTGTAATTCCTACAACTGTGCTTTGAGGGCCCCCAACACAATCTGGTTCTCTTGCATGAAATATCAGAGAGTCTCATTGGTGACATCATGCATTGTCTCGTTGATATCATGCAGATCACCCTCGGTTAGGGTGATCAGGTCAATGGATAATTTCAAGGCCTTGACCTTCTTCTACGACCCTGCCCGCTCTGCTAGGTGTTGATGCAGTGCATGGGTCCGCACCTCCTTCTTTCATTTCTACTTCCTCTGCTTCCTGCCCTTGTGAAGGCGTTGTTTGGCCCTCGCCCGCCTTCGTGGCTACTTCCTGTGTTGCTGCTGCTGCTGCAGTCTTTTCCTGATCAACTGCTTTCTATGTTCTGTGTCGTGCTGCCCACACTTTTGCTACTACTATTTCCTTCCTTCATTTTTCGGCCAATTGTGCGATGCACAACTTGGCCTCATCTTTCTTCTTTTGCACTGTCGAATTCTCAATTTCTGCAATGTCTGGGGCATGCCATTCCAGCGGTCGTGCCTCTAGAACATTGAAAATGGCATCAACAATGGCTACAAGTGGTAGCTTTGTCCATTGTTTAGTCAGGTCCTTGCGTGCCCTGATATATATGTTATGCATGTCTCCCTTAAATTTTGCAAAACTCTACAGACTGTTGTAAACTGTGGGTGACAACTGCGACTTATGATTGATCCACATTATGAGGTTTATCTCCATGAACTCCCAGAAGATCTTGTTGTCACGTATCCTTTAGCATCCTTCGTGGCCCAGAGCGAAGCATACTTCACAGCCTCCGGTAAATCTCTGTCAATTATGGGGAATTAACTATCCTTCGAAAATTCCCCAGCTATGAGCACTATGGATAGAAATAGCCATGCATAGTGGAACATTTTGCCCTATTCCTAGGCTTCGTGACAATTCTCTAAAAATTCTATGCAGAGGAATAGGGCAAAATGTTCCACTATGTTTCTTGATGTTGTAGATTGGCATAGCCCCTCTTCTATGAGGATTTTGGTTGCCACACATATTGATTTGTCCTTGATGTTGTAGATTGGCATAGCCCCTCTTCTTCTTTTCCATCTTGTACTTCTTCTTCTTGGCCTTCGCGATGGAAAAATCACTGCCCTTCCCTTCCGATATGGTTTCGAGGTCCTCTCCTTTGTATGGAAGCCAGGAGACGTGATGAATCAAGTCTGCCATGATGGAGATGGGCTCCTCCAGCCATAAACACCCATCATGCACCAGGCAGAGTAGCTGCCCGATGACAAAAATGGTTATTGGGGTGCAGTGGAAATACGACAACCAGAGTAGGTTCAGCAAACTAACCTTTTCCACTCCGTGCAACCATTTCCGCAGCTCTAATGCTGTCACCACCCCCCCCGGTGATGTTTTATGTTCTACTTCATGAGGTTTCCAGTCTCAAGGTGAGGGAACTTCTCGTAGTCAGCGAGGTCCCAATCTTCGAATTTCAGGCTCGGCATGTGGCCCAGGTGTGTGCCTTCAAACATAATTCCATATGGGAGGAGTGGGGTCTAGAGCGAACTCTTGGTCTCATCCAAGTCCTTGGGCACTTTGGTTTTCCCTTTTCATGGGGTGACATAGGCGGGTAATTTTGTCGCAGAGTGCATAGGCTGAGTATCCACCTCCATGCCTTCATCTTCTTCTTCTACGATGGTAAGATCCTGTAGATCTTCTTCTTCTTCTTTGTCTATTTCTATAGTGATGACTTTCCCCTTCTCCTCCATCGACAGTTTGTTGCACACCGAGCCATTACTTTTTTGTCCTTCTTGGGTCTTGGCGTGCATGGTGATTTTAGGATTTTTGCCACAATCCCAGCACCTTCTGGAGCATCACCCATAGTTAGGGCCTATGCGGTCTCCTCAGCGGTCACGTCTACTATCGCCATACCATCCTTAGTTGTTTCCATTATACCTATATAAAAATCTATCACTCGTGAATTCAAGGGCTTAATCAACGCTCAACTCACAACAATCAGGGTTCTGCTTGACCCCTCAATTCGCAAATGACCAAGTGTTGTTTGCTGGGAAGCCCTTTATATTTTATAGCACTTTTGGAATTTGAATTCAACCGTTCCCCCCAAATCTAGTTCATTAATGCTCCCTTGGCGGCAAATTTTCCTAGATTTTGCCATTAATCGCATCTTAAATGCCTGCCATCTACTCCATTTGGCCTTAAGTCGAGCATCCCATCATGAATAGTGACTTCAACGGTCACTTTTTGAATAACCCACGCAGCAGCACAGCCCCCCCGTGCATGGTCGCAGACCTTGTGACTCTTTGCTTCTGCAAGCATCTCCAATATCGCGCAGCTCCTAGGCAGAATAGTTTATAGTCCCGCCCTCCCTTCCAACTGCCTGGAGTGTTAAGATTGTCCTTCCCTTTGCTGGTCAGGTGGTCGCACCACTCGTGAAAATTTTCATCTGATCATTCATCATGTTGCCCTGAGAATCTCTACCTTTTACTATTATGGTTGGCATCGTGTACTTTATTACTTCTAATGCACTACCATGGTCATTATGTTTAGAAATATGCAGTCCAAGTCAAGGCATCAGACTGATCAATTCATGGCAATAAGCCTTAACCCTATCATCGTGATTGTATTTTTTCCGAGGAAATATTTCTTTATCTCATCCTCCATATTCTTGACTTCCATGTCTATCAAAGCGTGTTTCTTCCTTAACCATACCCTTTCTTCTTCAAGTTTGTGGAGTCTCAGGTTTCCCTACTAGATTTCTTTTCAAGTCCCATGCATTCTATTTCTTATGGTTGTGTGATCTCTTCTTTCTGGGCTTCACGAACCATCGTATCTACTGGTGCTACTATGCACGGACTAGGATTTTCATGCTCCATAAGGATTATAGTATTCGCTTCATACTTCAGCTTCGAAAGTGCCCACGTGGTCAGGGTTTCACACATGGTCCTATAAACCCAAAGAACCACTAGTATGTGCAGGTCCCAGTCAGTCTGTTTCACATGGTGGACCGTGTTCAGTGCTTCGTGTACTTTGTCAAAAGCTTCTACATGAATATGCTACTGTGTGCTTGGTCTTACCATACTTCCTGGTCCCAACTAGAGGGATTGTTCATGCCATTGTCTTGCCCGCTCCTGCTTGTTGGTCATGTTTCCTATCGCGAGGACAGTGTGTGTTCGTCCAAGTTGCGCACCATATGCCTGTACCCATCTAGAAAGGTGGGTGTGTGGGATGTTTCTTCTATCATACTCGACTTTCATTCGCATCTATAGATTTCCAAATGGCATGCACATCATCCTTCTGCATTTGCGCTATTCCTCAAAACTTCTTTGATGCGTACCCCACTATCTTGTGGGCGTAGCGCACAATACCCATTTCAGAGCGTCGAAATGCTACTATTCTGATACTTCTCTTTCAAATTTGTTCAGAAAATCACCCACCTCGCTCAACCCGTCACACGTAGGCAGATCTCTTACTTCTGTTGCCATGCAATGTAGTGACCTTGTCATCATGTTACAATTGAGTGTGGTTACCTTATGTAACCGGCTTTGCCATCGTTCTATTTCCTCGTCCAAATTTGAGGTGTAGGAGCTTTCATGTTCCCATGAGAGTCTGCCATATGTTCTTGGATTTACCTAGTCCTACTCCCATGCAGTTATCTTGTAGATACAGTCTAGATCATCGTCACTATCATAGTCATGCACTGGCTTTGTGTAGCACGATCATTCCGCAGGGTCTAAAAGTACCACTATGCGCAGTGACTTTTTCTCAAAAATAATCTTGCGCTTCTTTAGATTTATCACTACATGTTAGTGGCCCAATCTATTCCCAGTAGCATGGGAAAGGGATTTCTATCATCAACAATCTCTATCACTTCAAAATCTTCTAGTGTGCTTGCACTTTTGATATCTATCGTTATTCCCTACAATCTTCTCATAGGTAGGATCTTTTGCTAGTTCACCATTTGCAATTGAATAGGAGACCATTACAGCACAGGCTTGCCCATGTGCTCCCACATCTGCTTTGGCAAGACATTTTCATCTGATCCTAGATCCAAAATAACTTGATCCATTTCATATTCCCTGATCTGCGTGATCAATCTTATCTCTCTACCTATTCATGTTATGTGCTTCCTGAGCTTCTGAACTACACGTGGTTCTCCTGGCATGATTCCAACACATCTAGTGATGAGTTCTTGCAGCCCCTTCACAACTTTTATATCACACAACAACTTTATGCATGTCTCCAAACATATAGTGAGCATTGATGGGTCCATTTCTAGTTCCAGTTTGTCTTTACTTCCTGAAGTGGAGGCATTCACAAAGCTCTTCTTAGCTTCCATGAATGTCTCCTTAACGCGCTCTAAATCAAAATTTGGTTCCTTTGTTGGAGCCTTGCAAACCGAGGCACTCTCTTCGAGCTACTTGCCTTTGTCATCTCCTATTGTGATACTACTTCGGAGCATGATATTTACATTTGGGTCTTCCTCATGCGGCTCAGACCTCATCATTTGTATGTTTTGAGTCAGGGGAGGTTGGAGTGCTCCTTTATCGCACAACCTTGCTATCAGCATGGGATAGTCCTTTGTCTCATGATCAAATCGGGTACAATATAAGCATCATGGTCTCATTGGATGTATAAAATCGTGGGCATAATGCCTTGGACCTTCACAATTGTAACATATCAGCTGGTCATGACCTCTTCATGGTCCCATTCCACCTCAACCTCGTTCCCTCCCCTGAAATCTAGTGTGCGGCATCCCTGCATTTTTATCGAGGGCCTGTGTTTTAGTCTAAACTCTGTAGGTAGGAGTCTAATCCATCATCAGTTCATAACTTCTACAGGTGCGCTCATCGTGGCCCACTGACCTGCAAAAATTATCGAAGAACTTTTGGGAATTCCATGTATAATTCTGTAATAGATGGCAATATTTTGTAGCATGCTTCCCTCCTATTTGACAAATCATGCACCATAATGCAGGTGCCATGATCAATCCTACTTGTGCCTTTGGTCTCAATGGCATTGGTCCTCCTCCTTCCAGGTAGTTCATGAAGACTGGAAAATGGTCCTTATCATGTCCCTGGCCTTTGCACTTTACGCACCATACCTCCTCGCGTGCTTCTGGGTGAGCCATCCTGTCTTATTTCAAACTCTACATCTCAAGGCACAAGTTTTTCAACTATGCATGGATCTGTTGAACTCCTAGGTTAGGATCTTGTATCAGGGTCTCATGTACTCTCATCGTGATCTCCAAGTCCTTGACCTGAGTGGTTAGCTTCTGCTATGACAATGCATTCCTTAGATGCAGCATTAGTGATGCTACAAACGATGCATGGTTTTACCCATCCGTCAAGGTCATATTGTCTTCACGAATTGTACACTTCAGTCTCTAATCTAGCTACCAAGGGGTCTTGTCTAGAAGCATCATGATTTCCTTAAATCCAATGATCAACTGTGTCTCTGATTTCGGCCTGCTAAATTCCTTGTTTAGCGCAGCTTGGATATCCGCGATCCCTGCGTTCATATTTTCATTGGAATGCTTAATGTACCAATTCAGTGCGTGATCCTGCAAAGTGCTAACCAGTGTTGCTTTCTTTATATTATCATCCGTGACTCCCTGCACTTCCCATATAGCCCTTACCATGAACCAAAACTGGTCTGGATCTTCATTCCCTACTCCTTTGAACACCGACAACTTTATCACGCTTGCCGTCTTGAACTGTGGTTGTGGCGGAGGTGGTGTGGGCAAAGGTGGGGGTGAAGATGGTGAAATTGGTGGTGGTGTAGGTGGGGATGGTATGTGAAAAATTCGTTGCTTTATCAAACTGATCGCACCTCTTGGTGAAACCTTCGTGATCTCTTCCTTGCTTTCTCGCAGAGGTGAAATCAAGGGGATAGTTTCTAGTTCTACACTACCTTTGTTTCTATATATCCTACCACTTTGTGTAGCCCCAAACATCAATTTATTCGCATAACCCACTTTTCACACAGTATCATTTTAATCCAAGTGTTCAAATATTTAACATACTTACCTTGCTGCCCTTTGAGGAAGCTTCATTCCGCCTCGCTATAGCTGACTGAAGTATCCACCACGAAATCGGTGATAAATCCTCTTATAATTTGATTGAGCCAGTGATCCATATCACATGTGATCTTATCTTCTGATGCTTCCAGTCTGGGCACCAACTCTAGAGTCCACACAATAGGTTTGTCGAGTCTACACCTTCCTTGACTATACATTAGCTTCGTGATCCACTCATACAACTCAGAGGGGAAGGATGCAAGAAAATTTTGTGGATTTCCATATATAAGTAGTAATATAACCACTCTTCCTTTGATAATCATGGATTCCCTTTTTCTTGTGCCGCGAACTCGTGAAACTTTTTGTCCAACTACTCTTCAATTCCTTTCTTTGTTAGATTCCATTGATACGACATCAAACATCTCTATGCAGATCCCGGTCCTGACAACAGAATCATTTGTTGGCTTATTGGGGCCTGACCCAAGTTAAGAGTTAATTTAGCCAAATAAATCTCGGTACTACTAACCCTTTTGGCAATAGTCCATGGAGCGCGGACTGAGGTCTCACCCAAAGTAGTATGGGAGGGTGCTAGAACCAGGTTTCCACACCTTGGAGATGTCTAATCAGTTCAAGTGGTCTGCGTTTTGACCCTGTGTGTAGGTTTATTTGCGCACTTTCCCCTACCTCGCAACCTAATATACTGCCTTCGCATAGCCCTACCTAGGGGTTAAATGCTATGCACTGTGTTATTACATAAGATCTTATTGGTATTCCAATGTTAGTTGATTATCTTAGCCTACTTGTGTGCTTTAAGTTATACTTAACAACATAAACCATTTATACAGGTGTGCACAGTAAATAAACAATATATTTGAAAATTATATCAAACATGAATTAACCCAAGAAAAGATACACAGAATTATGAAAAAACTTCTCTTTATTAATTCCTTCCTTGGTTACAGACTTGACTCGCCTTGCGCACTCAGCTGTAGGGGTCCGCGCACACAACTGTGGACTATTAGGCCTCTGTGCACTCAGCTACAGAGCCTTCTCCTAGTCTACAACCCAAAGGCACACTTCAACTTGTGACTCAATCCCTTAGACTTTTACCTACCTCTCTCCTCTCCTTTTTTACACTTAGAGCCTCACTCTATTTATACAATCCCATGGTCTGCGGACCATGGCTAATTCTATCTATCCAACATTACATTACAAAACTAGGGCGGACAACCTTGTGACTCTATCATACTTTCGTGCCTTGTGCCTGCAATTCGCGGAGCTTTACAACATAATTCGGTCAAAACTTGGGCTTTGAGCCCAAAAACATGCCTTGGCGGGATTCCATGCCCAATAGGCTGTATCTAAAAAATTAATATGACTAGAATCCCACTAGCATGTGCTTTGTAACTTTATGTACAAAATTTTGTTTCTTTTGGTGTGTTTCTTTCCCTTTTTCTTGTTTTTCTTTCCCTTTAGATCAAGACAACATTTTAGTACATCAAAAATCCCAAAAATTAGATGTTTATACAAAATTACTACAAGTCGAACTGGTGCCACATATGTGTCATACCAAAACTTATGTCAATTTGTTCCAAACAACCAAAAAAGTTACATAATTTTCAAAAGCCAAAAAAATTTAAATGAGCATTTTTAATGGTCTTTTCCTCACTCATAAAACTGTAAAAAACCTTGATTTTAGTTCTTCGAGTGCATTAAAATCCCATGAAGAAGAACGAGCATTCTTTGTATGGTATTTTTCTCACTCGTAAAACCAATAAAACCTCGAGTATACTTCTTTCAGATCATAAAACTCCCACGAGGAAGGTTTCCAATATGAAAAAGATACAATGAATTTCCTCCATCTGACTCATAAAAAATTTCACGAACAATATTGACTTTAATTTTTTCTCCTTTGTACTCATAATAAAATAAGGTGAATGTATATTGAGCATAGGTTTCTCTCTTTATTCAGACTCAATGGACTAATTATGGAAAAGGAACTATTTCAGGTATACTATTCTATAATTATCACACACAGTCACCAACTATAACAATGCTACCTCTTGGAGTCTTCTTTAAGCTCTTTTCAACCTCTTTAATATGAAAAGACTGTCGAGCTTACCATTTTTGGGCTTCTTAAACCTAAGCATAATGGGAAAAAATTAGAAGAAAGAATGGTTTTACTATCTATATCAGTCAAATGTTTTATGGCAGTAGTCTACTATCCATCCCTTGAACATGGCACTCATCCAACATATTCAACCTTTTTCACCTTCTCTTTGAATGCTACTACATTATGAGTCTTGCCTTGATACCCTGTTGTCTTTGTATCCTTGTATCCTACTCTTTTGGTGTTATTGATTCAAAGTTTCCAAGCCTTCTTGGTGTCATGCCTTTTATTGGTCAAGGGATTATCTACTTTTTTTTTACCTTATCAACCACTAATCATATGTCCTTTCACCTTGATTTTGTTCATATTGTTGTTCTAAATATCTCAAAAATGAATAAATTTAATATCATTTCATGTTGATTAATGTGGGACTTCAATAGATCCCTTCCTATGAACTTCAACAAATTATATAGGTAGTGGGTTGAAAACCATCAAAGTACCCTAGACTTTACAGTCCTTAGTGGTAGGTTTCCATGTGTTTGATTGGGGGTTTTCATTATTGACTCCAACTTGAGTTATTCTATAAGTGTTCAACTTCAACTCATTCATTCACACTCACTAGATTGTATTGAGCATCTTGGAGACCATCTACCTTATCAGTGGCCTTTCTCGCATATGTAAATGATTTACATCATTGGTCGTTAATAAAAAAAATTCTCACATGTTTGACATCAACTCATTTATTCACGTGTAGAATTATGCTATTTTGGGATAGTGACGAAGACCTTGGGACACTGCTTACATCACTCAAACTTGTTTCCTCTCCCAAGTTGTGTATTTTGTTTCTGGAGACAACTTATATCAGACTGCTTACACTATGGCATAGATCCAAATTGTATATGTTGGTGACATGCTATGTTCACTTTCTACATGGATCCATTATGTATTTTTCTAGTTTATTTTTTAAGCATGTGTATGCCTCGCTTAGGAAATGGTTTATATATGACATATGTTGTTTGTAGACCTCCTTCTATGCCTGACTTAGGACATGATTTATATATGAAATATGTTGTTTGTAGGCCTCCTTCTAGAGTGAATGTGGGAGCACCCACATCACAACACATGTAGAGGAGATCACTAGATCAGTACACTGGCTACATGGCTTTGATGAGTGAGCTAGTTAAGATTGAACCATCCTCATTCGAGGAAGTAGTGCAGAAACTAGTATGGGTTGATTCCATGGTGGAGGAATATGATTCCATTGTCATAAAAAATGTTTGGGAAGTTGTCCCAAAACTAGAAAACAAGTCAGTGGTAGGATCTAGGTGGATCTACAAGGTGAAGCAAGTAGCATATGCAAGCACCGATAAACACAAGGCAAGATTTGTTGCTAAGGGGTTCTCTTAGGTGGAGGGAATTGATTATGTGGAGAACTTTTCTCTAGTAGCAAGGTAATCTTCTATTTGATCAATTCTAGCACTTGCAGTGCAGATGGGATGGAAGATACATCATATGGATGTGAAGACATCAGTCCTCAATGGAGTGATGGAGGAAGAGGTGTACATTGAGAAGCGGGAGGATTTGAGACATTTGACAAAGAGTTGTGTTGAGTTACGAAATGGGTATGTATTTGCTCTTAATTCCATCACCTTTTTCCTCTTTTCTTATCTCTTTCATATCTTGATATGCTAACATAATGATGGATTATGATAGGAAATGGATGAACTACTTTTGATTAAGATTTAGCCACCATAACTAACTCTTATTCCTTTTTATGTAGAGAAATGACAAAAGGGACAATTGTTGTTCCCTAGAGACGAAACAACATTAACCAACAAAGGAAGAATGGGTTGTGTCTATTGTGGTCATGTCAGAGGATGAATCAGGAGGATCAATGCTAAATATGAAGGGTGTCAGAAGATAGCATTCAGTTGTGAATCCTGAGGGATCGCATTTATCTTTTAGCTCTTTCTGATTATAAAATAAAAATACTGTAGGAGGAAAGGGGGATCGATCTTTGTTTATTTCAAATTGTAATTTTAATTTATAGGCTCGTGCTATTGAGGAACACGACCGTATTGTAATGAGACTTGACTTCAATGATTAATATATAATTTACGTTGTTGTTCATTCATTTTCTTTGAAGTGGCTCAGTAGTATTCATTAGTGGCTAAGGGCCTAAACTCTGGTGGATCAAACTGCTATCCTTTATGTTATATACTTCTAATTCATGTAAGTTTGATTGGTTTGATATTTTTCCCATTTTCTGTGAGTTTATTTATTTGTTGTTTACTGGTTTCCTATATTGAAGATGGTACATTTCCTTTACTTGTTCGCAACATTGTCATTTGATTGTATTTATGCTTATTATAGATTAAATTAATTAGTCGATTAACACAATGAACATTATTGATTTAATCAACTAAAAGAGTTTGGTTACCACTATTGAACTCTCGGTTGACATAATTTCCATTTGGATTGCTAATTGAGATTGAGTGTGGTTACGATTTCAGCAGAGGAATAAGTCTTTATGCTTAGGTGTAATATTTCCTTTAACAGTTGCAATTTGAGTTTATAGATGCATCCATTTACTCTTGTACCAAAACTTTATACTTCAGTTTGAGAAACATTACTCTCTGGATTCATAGAATGCACATATTGTGTACAATCTTGGAATAAAAGGACTTTCCCGAGTTGATAATTAATGTGAGGTAATTACGAGTTTTAAAAGACATCTTTTAGCCAACCTACTAAGAATAAAATACCAAAAAACAATACAATCCCACACCCCTAACTTGAAAAACCTAAGGGACTGGTGACCTTTGGACGATCAACTTTTATCGAAGACATCTTAAGAAAAGTTGAATCTCAGCCATCAGTACGTCTCTGAACTATTGCTTTTAGACAACCTACTATCTCCCTTCAGGCCACAGGCTCACAATTTGTAGCCTACGCTAAGGTCCACAATAAAACTGAAGGGACTAAACAGAGTTTTCATAATATTGAAAATTCACGATCAATTCCCTCAAAAGAAGGGAATTATTGCAACATTCGTGAAGGAGAAGGAGAAACTGGGGAATCCAAGGAACCAAGATCTCTTGAGGTAGTAATTGGGCAGAGGACACCCAGTGTCCCAGATTAAGGGAGTGTTGTTAGGATCATTCCTACCTTTTCTAGACATCCTAGGGACAACTCTCTAGCTCCAGAGATCCCAGAAGGGTACTGGCATATCTTTGATCAAATGGCTAATGATCCACAAACACCCCAGACCTCTACATTATAGTATCCTATTGTTGACACAGCTGTCAACGCCCCCATGAAATTTATCCCTCTACAAAATATTCCCACCTTTCATGGACTCATTTCAAAAGATCCAGATGCATTCATGTTTGAATTCGATGTCCTATGTTGGGGCTATGATTACACCACCAATCCCCAGAAATTGAAGTTGTTTCCCTCCACTTTAAATGGAGCATCCCTGCGTTGGTTTATGGGACTGGTTGGGGGCACCATCAATAATTGGGACCAAATGAAAACTACCTTCCTTAAAAAATATCAAGATTATTGTAGATCTAGAGAACTAAAAGATGAAATATTCCAAACGGTAGCAAGGCCTAGTGAAACTTCGAAAGAGTATGTGGAGCGTTTCCAATATAATGTCCAAAGGTCTCCCTATGCAAATCTACCTAATAATGTGCTAAAAACCATGATGATTAAGCCCGGGATGAAAGACCAGTGGATAGAGACACTAAATATCATGGGTAAAGGTGATATCTATCAAGAAGACTATGCTAACATTATTGATTTGTGTATCAGGTGCTTGAGGGGTAGTACAAGACTGAAACCACCTGAACACGATACAATCAACAAGGATAGCAAAATATCTGGTGGAAGTATTACTTGTACTAAAATCGGCAACCAACTAGAAGATTTTAAAATGGATATCCTGGGAACCTTGACAACACAATTAGACATCATGCAAGCAATGCAAAAGCAGGTCGAAGTAGAATAGAACCTGGTTATTTTTTTCCCTCAATGCAGGAAGAAACATAATCATAAGGAATGCCCACTAGATATGGTACAGACCTGTGCCATATGCACTAAAGAACATGCCACAGAAAATTTCCCATCACTCCCAGGATTAAAAGTAGTCTTCAAGCAGGCAGAGGAAGAAGCAAAACCAGTCTACCCGTTAAACCAGTCTACCTGTTAAACCAGTCTACCGTCTTCATTCTTTCAACCTTCACAATATAATTCTTAGCAATACACAGGAGCTACATGGCAGAACTAGCCATCTTTTCCTAATTGGGCACCACAAGCATTCTCTATGCCACCTTGGTCCAATCAGTCAAATCTGAACAATAGTTGGCCAAATTCCTCTTATTTTCCATCATTCTGGCAAAATAGTCCATATCCATCTCAATGGTCCCCCTCCACTTCACAAAACCAAAACTAGCAATCAAGCTGGCAAAGACCTATGAACCAGCCAGTAGGGACAATCCCCCTGCCTCAACTTATGCTACCAGCACCTTACACATTGCAATAGAATCCTCAACCCAATCTACGACCGCAACTCCCAACCCATCCCAACCCAAATCCTAACAACATACCAATCCAGTCGGTACAAATTATTGAAGGTCTGGATTTGGAAATTGAGTTGAGAGAATGCAATGAACTCAAATTAAGTTTTTTGTGAATAATCGCGCCAGAGGATGATAAAAATATAAAATTGGAAGAACCACTACCTGTAGAACAAACACCTCAAAGGGAGAATATAGTCCAGTAGAAAAGCCACGAACAAACTATTACCTCTTCTCCGCCATTCCTAGAAAGATTGATTATACCTTGCCCAATCGAATATCTCGACTTCGATCTCCTGGTAGAATTAAAAAATATTTGTGTAAAAATACCCCTCCTCCAGGCTATTCAGGACATTCCAATCTATGCAAAAACCATTAAGGAATTGTGAACCAAAAAGCCTATGAGGAAAATAACAGTAACACCAATTGTACACGTAGTCGGAACTCTGTCTGACTTATTATTAAATAGAGAGATACCTATGAAATATGAAGAACCAGGAAACCCTATTGTCACAGTACAAATAAATGGATGCTCCTTTCCCAATTGGTTAGTCAATCTAGGGGCAGCCATTAATATTCTCAAAACAA
Source organism: Pinus taeda (assembly GCA_000404065.3). Lineage (NCBI taxonomy): Eukaryota > Viridiplantae > Streptophyta > Pinopsida > Pinales > Pinaceae > Pinus > Pinus taeda. The sequence goes on from APFE031021264.1 coordinate 128,635, forward strand.
CAACCTGTCAGAGACTTGGCATCACAACATTAGATCCAACTACGACCTTGCTAGAACTCGCTGACTATTCAGTTATTAAACCAGAAGGGACATTACAGAATGTAAAGGTGTCTGTAGATTCTTGGGAGTACCTAGCAGATTTCGTGATTATTAATCCTAGAAACCAGCTAGATGGACATCCTCTAATATTATGAATACCTTGGCTAGTGACCGCAGATGCTTATATAAGTTTTTGAATAGGCAGTATGACTATAGCCAGATGAAATAATGTGAATAACCTAGCTTTATACCCCCCAGCTCAGCCAAGCCTAACCATAATTAAAACTAGGAAGCAACCTATAACATATTTAACCGAAAATACTCGATCACCAGTAACTGTAGCAAATGCTCTTGAATTTAAGAATCAAACAGAAGATGATATTATGAACACATGCATTAACCACTTAGTTGTCGTATCTAATATAAAATGTCACATGATTGAAGCATCCCTTGATAATGAAATCAAAGAAGATCCTTTAAAAGATATCAATGACCAAACAATACCAACAACAACTATCTATAACAGCAAACCTATTGAAATTGAGCCAAGGAAAGTCCTTAACATTAACAAAAACTTGAGTGATGACTAGCAGCAGAGACTTATTCAATTCCTTAGGAAATATAAATGGACTTTTGCTTGGGATTACCCAGATATGAAAGGGATTGACCCCCAATTATGTATGCACCACATCTACACTGAAAAAGATGCGAGACCCATTTGACAACCTCAGTGAAGATTAAACCCTCACCTAAAAGATGTTGTTAAAGACAAACTACAGAAACTATTAGATGTAAATTTCATCTATCCTATATCTGATAGTAAATGGGGTTCTCCATTAGTTTTGGTTCATAAAAAGAATGGGAAATGGTGTATATGTGTTGATTACAGAGAGCTTAACAAAGAAATGCAAAAAGATCATTTTCCCCTTCCATTTATCGACTAGGTTCTAGATGCTTTGGCAAGAAAAAATAATTTCTCTTTCCTGGATGGCTTCAGTGGCTACAACCAAATCCAAATTTCCCCTTAAAACCAAGATAAGTCTACCTTCACCTGTCCCTGGGGGACGTTTGCTTACAGGGTATTACCTTTTGAACTGTGCAATGCACCTACTACATTCCAGAGAGCCATACTCAGTATTTTTGCAAACTTAATAAATGAGGGACTAGAGGTGTACATGGATGATTTTACACCTTATGGAGATGACTTCAAGTAGGCATTATAGACACTCGAGAAAGTCCTGGAAAGATGTATTACTACTAGGCTTTGCTTAAGCCACGAAAAATGCCACATGATGATGACTGAAGGCCTAATCCTGGGTCATTACATCTCAACAGCTGGAATTTAGGTAGATCTAGCAAAACTTCAGGTAATCTTCTTACTACCTACCCCCTGCACTCAAACAGAGGTACGTAGTTTTTTTTAGATTTTCTGGATATTATTAGAGATTTATAAAAAACTTCTCCCAAATTGTTGCACCATTATATGCTTTGACGGGAAATATTTATTTTATATGGTCTGAAAAATGTGACATTGCCTTTGCAGAACTGAAATGGCTAGTATCAACAGCGCCAGTATTACAGGGCCCAAACTGGGATTTACCGTTCCAGATTTCATCTGATGCATCAGATACGGACATTGGAGCAGTTCTCAGCCAAGAAGAAGACAAGAAACCCTATGCAATATACTACGTTAGCAAAAATTTAACTCCTTCTGAGTTGAATTACGTAGTGACTGAGAAAGAGTTTCTAGTCGTAATCTATGATCTTAACAAATTCAGACACTATATAATAGGATACCCTGTGGTCCTGAATACTGATCATTCTGCTATAAAATATTTGGCTAATAAACCTATCATGAATGGAAGAGTGACACGATGGTTAATCCTTTTTCAAGAATTTCACATAATGATCAAGGATCTACCAGGAAAGGAAAATCTGATGGCAGACTTCCTCTCACGTGTGCCAAGAATAGATGATGCAGTGGCGGTAGAAGACCAGTTCTTCGATGAACACCTATTTGTTGTGACCATGAAAACATTGTACTATGCATACTTAGTAGTGGGAAAACTACCCAAACACTTGATGCCCAGAGAAAGAAAATTAATAGTGCAACGCAGCACTCGGTTCTTCTGGATTAGAGGATACCTCTTTCACAAAGGAGTCGATATGCATATCTTTAGGTGTACCAAGGAAGACAAAATCTATAATATCCTAAAAGCCTGCCATGATGGACCTTGTGGTGGACACTTTGTAGACTACAGGATTGGACATAAATTCTTACAGATGGGCCAATATTGGCCCACGATTTTTAAGGATGCCGAGAAATTTGTCCAGGCATGTGATAGCTGCCAAAGAATGGGCCGCTCTAGCTAGCCTGAAGAGATGCCCCTACATCCACAGTTAGTCATCAAACCTTTTGAACGTTGGGTGTTGGATTTCATTAGCCCAATAAATCCATCATCTAATCAAAAGTCATATATACTGGTTGCAACGAAATACGTGACTAAATGGGTGGAGGTAGTAGCATTACCAAGAGAAATAGAGGACATAGTAATCAACTTCTTTTTTGAAATTTTTGTACGGGATGGCTTGCCCAGAGAAATAATTACAAATGGAGGGCCATAATTTGCAGGCCATAAGATTGTTGCGACACTAAAAAATAATCACATTTTGCACAGAATCACATCTCCATACCACTCGCTGGCAAATGACCATGTAGAGAGTACCAACAAATATAAGATTGTTGCGACACTAAAAAATCATCACATTTTGCACAGAATCACATCTCCATACCACTCGCTGGAAAACAACCAGGTAGAGAGTACCAACAAATTAATCAAGGCCATTCTAACAAAGATAGTCACCTCGCATAGACGCGATTGGGCTACCCAATTTCCAGGAGCCCTATGGGCATATTACACGACTTGGAGGAATACCACATGATACTCCCCATATCAGCTAGTGTTTGGTAAGAAACCTATCTTACCAATAGAATTTGAAATTCAGACATTGAGGATAGCCCAAGAAGTAGGGCTAGATTTGAATGAAGCACATATTAACAAACTACAACAAATTAATGAATTGGGTGAAATTCGGCTATCTGCTCTTCAACATACTACACTTATTCAACAATAAAGAGAAAAATGGCATGATGCCCTCATCAAGAGAAAGATATTCCATGAAGGTGATTGGGCACTTCTATATGATTCTTTGTTCCAGGATTTCCCAAGCAAACTCCAAACCAGATGGTTAGGTCCCTACAAGATAAAAGAGGTGCACAATAATGGCACCTTATATTAGCCACCATTGATGGGTCTGGTTACTCTTTTAAAGCAAATTGGCATCGGGTATGCCTCTACCACAAACCGCTTACAAGGGAGTCCTTTTGCCAACAGATACGCAAAGATTCTACGATACAAATTCTAGTTGAAGAAGGAAACCCTTTGACAACACCAATCCACTAAAGAATTTATTTTTGAAACCTGTACATACAATTGTTTTTCTATTTTCTTTCTATTAGATTGTAGTTTCTTAAAATAGTAGAGATAATTGTTTGTCGATTTTTTTTCCTATTTTCCTTTGTTGTTCCCTATAGGGAACAACACTTTTCGTGTGCATTTTTCTTTGTTGTTCCCTACAAGGAACAACTGTTGTTCCCTATAAGTAACAACACTTTTCGTGTGCATTTTTCTTTGTTGTTCCATATAGGGACTAGTTATTGTTCCATATAGGGAATAGTTGTTGTTCCCTATAGGGAACAACACTTTTCATTTGCATTTTTCTTTGTTGTTCCCTATAGGGAACAACACTTTTTACGTCTATTTTTCTTTGTTGTTCCCTATAGGGAACAATTGTTGTTCCCTATAGGGACCAACTATTTTTCCCTATTGTGAACAACACCTTTTTTCTTGTATTTTTCTTTGTGTTCCCTATAGGGAACAACAATTTTTGCGTATATTTTTCTTTGTTGTTCCCTACAGGGAATAGCTGTTGTTCCCTATAGGGAACAACACTTTTTGCGTGTGTTTTCTTTTGTTGTTCTCTTCAAGGAACAACACCTTGTGAGTATTTTTTAGAACACCCTTTCTCCCCCTTGCATGATCATTCCTAGTCCATCCTAGTTCACTCTTTATGATCCTCTTTATGGCATAAAAGTACAATACATATCTAAGGACAACAATTATGGAGTCTACTAAAGCAGGAAAATATCTTGAATTTTGTTATCCTTAACAAGATTGCTTTGTGATGATAAAAAAAGAAAGGACACAATTATCTATATCACTTCACTGTCCTCATTTCCGCTATAAATGAAATTGATTGATTATCTTTACCATGCTGGTTCTCCCCATCTCGTATAATTCTATCTATTTATTATCAAGATTATGTGTATATTTTTTTCTATTGATATGTTCAAACTTCTTCCACCATCCCTATTCTTAAGGAGTATTGAGCCACCCTCTATATATAAAATGGGGAGTGTTTAATATATATGTATTTATATGTATATGTGCATATATATATATATATATTCACTAACAATTTTATGATTTTTTTCCACATATGGAGGATAGGGGATCTCATCATGAGCCAGCCTACCATGATCATAAGGAAGGAGCAAAGTGGCATTCCCACTATGGCCACCACACTAGGGATATGATCCAATGGATGCATCAAGAAACAAAGTCCTTGGAAAAGGAGGTCTCATCACGAGCCAGCCTGACCACTTTCACTAGTGAATGGCAATGTGTTCATCTGGTTACCATGCCAGCACATTGGTTTCTACTATGGACTTCATAATGCACTTCCCCAATTATACATAGAGGACAATGGCTCCCAAGGGTTAGAAAGCAACTCTGTTGAGGCTATGGATGCCTGCAGGCAAAAGAAGCTATACTTATGGTATTGAAGTTTTATTTTCTACATCAATAATTATTACAATGTCCTCTTCTTATGTTTCTATTTTTTTCTATGGAGAGGTTATTTCCCTAACTGACCTTGAACCTTTATGCATGAGTTAATATTTTAAAATCAATCACAACATTTTCAAGTGGAATAATAGTGGTAAAGTATCATCTCCTACGTATGTTGTCCTTTTTCTTTATCGCATCACCTCACAGCATCTTATCACTTATTAATAATTCTCATTACACACCTTGTTTTCATTACTCCAATATCCTTTTATGATCCTCTCATTAATGTACGTACCCTGCCACTTTCATTACCCAATCCATCACCCCTGTGCTTCGACACCAGTGCGTCATCGTTTCATCCATTTGGTCATAGGCGACCTATCATTTCGAGAGGAGATGAGGACCTCCAGTATACTCATGCATGCATTGTCATATTTTCATTTGATTTTGTAGAATAATACGACATCCCATAATCATAGAGCGTGTGGCATTATAACAGTCCTCGATAACAGTATTTATGTTTATAAAACATCATCTGATAGAGCCATTACAACCATTTGTTGTTCCATCTCTCGGCTCTTGTTGTTCTTTCTCCACTACACTAATCGTTTGCAAAAGTCAAGCATCATGGGAGGAAGAATAGTGCACCAAGAACCTTTAACACTTGCCATCTTCGATGAAGCCAGGGAAATTCTAGCTCGCGTAGGATGGACAACATATTTTACAAGATTCCAAACCCCCAATGAGGAAATCACCATCGAATTTTTACAACATCTACAAAATGGACAATCCTTGGTAAGAGGTAGACAAATCACTGTAACAGATGTGCTGATAGCATAAGTGTATGGGTTGCCAGCAAAAGGACCAGTATGGGCTGACAAGCGATGAAGGTTGCATGGCGCTATGGATATTTTTAAGGACGAAGGACAAGAGCTAATCAAGAATGGTAAAGGAATTTAGCCATCTTCTCTCGGAAAGTCATGGGGAGAATTAGCATGAATTGTCCAGAACTATATTACCTGCGATGGGCGCAGAGACGTGGTAAGGCCACAACAACTCAAACTTTTAGCAGTTTTAAAACAAAAATGCTCTATTAATTTGCCTGCACTGTTGAATTCATTATTTCATGACACTGCCAAGAGGCTAAGATGGTCTCAACATCCAGAAACAGTAGTTAGCCACCATTGTTTGATCAAGTCAATAATTAGTCACAACCTTGCCCCATTATTTAGTATCCCCCTGAAGTGTATCAGGACGACTATGAATTTCCTGAAGGAAAGGAAGGGCCCGCCTTTGCGCTCCTAGATCAACATCATGGTTTTAGACCAATTTTTGACACTTTCTCTCCAACCTACTCTTTAACTGCACTGCATAAGAACTATTTACTTTTCATGAGGACATGAAATAGGGTAAGAAGGGGAGTATGTTGAGTTACAAAATGGGTATGTATTTACTCTTAATTCCATCACCATTTTCCTCTTCTCTTATCTCTTTCATATCTTGATACGCTAACATATTGATGGATTATGATAGGAAACCGATGAACTACTTTTGATTAATATTTAGCCACTGTGACTAAATCTTATTCCTTTTTATGCATAGAAATGATGAAATGGACATTTGATTTTCCCTAAAGATGGAGTAGCATAAACCAACAAAGGAAGAATGGGGTGCGTCGATTGCAGTCAGGTTAGAGGATGAATTAGGAGGATCAATGCTAAATATGAAGGGTGTCATAAGATAGCATTCAGTTGAAAATCCCTCAAGATCTCCTGATCCTGAGGGATTGCATTTATCTTTTACCTCTTTTTGAATATAAAAGCAAAAGACTATAGGAGGAAAGGGGGATCGATCTCTGTTTATTTCAAATTGTAATTTTAATTTACAGACTCGTATTGTTGAGGAACATGACCGTATTGTAATGAGACTTGAGTTCAATGGTTAATATATAATTTATGTTGTTGTTCATTCGTATTCTCTGAAGTATCTCAACAATATTCGTTGGTGGCTAAGGGCCTGACCTCTGGTGGATCAAACTGCTATCCTTTGTGTTATATATTTCTGATTCACATAAGTTTGATTAGTTTGATATTTTTCCCATTTTCTATGAGTTTATCTTATTTTCTATTTACTGATTTCCTATATTGAAGTTGGTACATTTCCTTTACATGTTCGCAGCATTGTCATTTGATTATATTTATGCTTATTATAGATTAAATTAATTAGCTAATTAAGACAGTGAACATTATTGTTTTAATCAACTGAAAGAGTTTGGTTACCGCTATTGAACTCTCAGTTGACATAATCTCCATTTGGATTGCTAATTGAGATTGAGTGTGATTACGATTTCAGCAGAGGATTAAGTCTTGATGCTTAGGTGTAATATTTCCTTTAACAGTTGCAATTTGAGTTTATAAATGAATCTGTTTACTCTTGTATCAAAAATTTATACTTCAATTTGAGAAACATTACTCTCTAGATTCATAACATGCACATATTGTGTACACTCTTGGAATAAAATGACTTTCTTGGATGGATGATTAATGTGAGGTAATTAGGAGTTTTAAAATACACATTTTAGCACCCAAAAAGTTGCATGTGTGCAGACTCAAGTGAGTGTTGTATGGATTGAAACAAGCACTATGTGCTCGGTACACTAGGATCAATAGTCATTTCACTAGGTTGGGCTTCACCAAAAGTGAAGCAGATGCAAACCATTGCCATATTGTGGTTGAAGGTAAATTATTTATTATAGTGTTATATGTCAATGACTTAATTCTAACAAGTGATGAGAAGCTGGTCAAATATTGCAAAGAGGATCTTGCAAGAGAATATGAGATGAAAGACCTCGAGCTCATGCATTATTTTCTTGGTATGGAAGTATGACAAGGAGATGGGGAATTGTTTGTCTCTCAGGGAATGTATTCCAATGATATATTGAAGAAGTTCCACATCGAGAAAAACAAGCCCATGGAGTCTCCTCTAGCAGGGAATTGGAGGAAGGAAGATGCTACTTCAGGTGAAGTAGTGGAGGTTGCTATTTACAGGAATCTTGTGGGTTCACTTATGTATTTGGTGAACACATGACCAGACATGCGTTATGCAATTAACCAACTTAGACAAGAAATGGTTAAGTCAACCAAGTTGTATTGGAAGGTAACCAAACATGTGTTGAGATACCTCAGAGGCACCACTCAATTTGGCATAGGTGGGTAGAGGGAGTGAAGTTACAAGGCTTCAAAGATGCAGATTAGGTGGGTAGTCCATCAAACAAGAAGAGCACATCAAGAAGCATCTTCAATATTGGGTTACCATTAGTTTATTGGTACAATAGGAAGTAGAGATCAGTTGCACTTTGTTCAGCAGAAGCAGAGTACATGGCTACTAATCAAGCAACTTGTGAATTTAGATGAGGAAGCTTCTTGCTGAGTTATTTGGTTGGACGATGGATCCTACAGTGATTTACTGTGACAACCAGAGTTCTTTAAACTCTCGAAGAATCTAGTTTTTCATGATCGATGTTGGCTTGTTGGGGCCTGACCCAGGTTCAAAGTTAACTAGCCAAACAAATCCTGGTACTACTTCCCCTTTCAGTAACAGTCCAGGGAGCGTGAACTGAGGTCTCACTCGAAGTAGTATGGGAGGGTGCTAGAACCAAGTTTCTACACCCTTGTGATGTCTAAGAGGTTCGAATGGTCCACTGTTTGTGTCTACACATAGGTTTCTTCGCACACTTCCCTGTTCCTCACGAGCTAATGCACTGCCTTCACACAACCCTAACCAGGGACTGTGGAGCTCCCATGCTGTCAGATCCACACTCTATGCTCTTACCCACGATCTTACTTATCTTCTTATACTAGTTGCGTACATGGATGTCTTATGTCATAATTAGTTATACAAAGGATTCAAATAAGTTTGCACAACATATAAACAATAATACTTTTCAAATTACACCCAATAATATATTAAAACAGTAAAAGATGCACAAAAATATGGTAAAATTTCTCTTTATTGATTCTTCCACAGTTATAGACTTGACTTGTCCTTCACACTCAGCTGCAGGGATTCGTGCACTCAACAACGGACTTCTAAGCCTCTGTGCACTCAGCTACAGAGCCTTCTCCTACTCTATGACCCACAAACACCCTTTACCCTTTGAATCAATCACTTTGACTTGTTCTCTTTTTCCTATTCTATCTTCTCTATTAGTTATCTTATACACTTAGAGCCTTGCTCTATTTATACAATCCCATGGTCTGCGGACCATGGGTAGGTCTATCCAACTGACATTACATTACAAAAGCTAGGGTGGACAACCCTCTGACTCTATTATAATTTCGTGCCCTACGCCCGCAATTCACAAAGCTTTTACAAAAATATTCAGTCAAAATTTAGGCTTTAAGCCCCAAAACCTACCTTGGGGGGATTCCATGCCTAATAGGCCCCCAACATAAACATCATGACTTGCCCTCAAGTCACTTTGTCGGCGCGGAGATCTTTGCGTGGAGTCCCTCCAACTGTGCTCAAACTGTTGCAAGGTCAGTAGCACACTGAGATGTTGCTTGGTGGATCTGTTACATGTGTTGTTCTGAGACCATTGTTTCGGAAGTGTTTCTCTGCATCTATGTGTGTATCCCCTACAAGCTTTCCTTCAATTTCTGCTATGATGATGAATGCTTCATCGATCCAAGGCTAAACATGCGCCTTCAGGACTGCTTCCTTATGTCGTGCCACGTCCACCTGTTCTTTCAACGCTTTGGCCTATTGCGACCGCGTGAGCCTCTTAGTGAGGGCCACCATCTATGTAATTCCTTTGATGTTGTCATACTACTGTTGGAGTTATCACACCTGTATCTCTAAGCGCTAGATGTTGGGATCCTCCTGCTGATTTGTGAGGACCTCAAATGATTCTTCCAACATGATGGTGCAGTCTCGCACTGCACTGCCAATTTCATCCAGCCTCGATGTAATAGCATTAGTGTGTTGTTCTCTAACTTTCAGATGGGTGGATGGTTGTGCCTTTAACTGTAGCTTGGTGATCTAAAGGTTCAGTTCCAGCTGAACCTTTTTCATTTCCTCCCTCACCTCACATACCCCTGCTACTAAACTGTGGATATGTGCCTCTACTGGTGTGTCTACTGGGATGGCCAGCTCTGGGATGATTTGACAAGTGTCATCTATTATCTGCACCAGCTGTTGATTCTATGACACCACTTCATCACGCTGCAAGCTCAACTATTCCATATTGATTTTCTTCTCACTAAGGACTTGCAGTGCCTGGCTCTCCCTAGCTCACAGCTCTGTGGTTATCCCATCTTGTAGAACATAGAAGGTATCCCACAAGACTGCAGCCATATTGATACCGAGACCCTTCAACACGCTAATCGTAGGTTTGTCAGCCTCATTTGTTGTCACTAGTGTCCCTTCTGACAGCACTATGGTATTTGTCACCTGAGCACATAACATCTGTTCTACTATTGTTGTTGCGACTGCGAGGCTAGTCGAAAGGGTACTAGCGTGAGGAGGGCACACCTACAACTCCTACAACTGTGCTATGAGGGCCCCCAACACAATATGGTTCTCCTACATGAAATTTTAGAGAGCCTCGAAGGTGACATCATGCACTATCTTGCCGATCTAGTGTAGATCTCCCTCAGTTAGGGTGATTGGGTCAATATACAACTTCAATGCCTTGAACTTCTTGCGCAACCCTGTCTGCTTAGTTGGGTGTTGTCGCTTCAACTGTGTTGATGTGGTTTATGGGTCTACGCCTCCCTCTTCTTCCTCTGCTTCCTGCCCATGCAAAGGCAACATTTGGCCCTCATGTGCCTTCGTGGCTACCTCCTGCATTGATGTCGCTACTGTGACCTTTTCCTTCTCAGTTGTTGTCTGTGCAGCAACCCGCGTTGCCCGCACTTCTACTGTCATTGCCTCCTTCCTTCTCTTTTCTGCCAATTGTGTGATGAGTAGCTTGGCCTCATCTTTCTTCCTCTGTGCCACTGACTTCTCCATCTCCATGATGTCTGGAGTGCGCCACTTCGGTAGCCATGTATCTAGTATGTTAAAGATGACATTGTCCATGGCTACAAAGGGTAGCTTTCTCCATTGTTTGGTCAGGTCCTTGCGTGCTCTAATGTAAATGCTATGGATGTTTTCTTTAAATTCCATGAAACTCTAAAGGCTATTATAGACAGTGCATGACAACAGTGGATTGCGGTTGATCCCCATTCTGAGGTTCATTTCCATGAACACCCAGAATATTTTACTATCACAAATCCTAGTGGCATCCTTAGTGGCCCAAAGCAAAGTGTACTTTGTAGTCTCTAGAAGATCCCTCTCAATTGTAGGGAATTGACTATCCTCTGGTGATTCCCCTACCACGAGCACTATGGACACCAGAAGCCATGCATAATGGAATGTTTTTCCCTTCTCCTAAGCTTTGCGACAATTCTCCAAAAATTCCTTGCAAAGGAACTCAGAACAGTTAAACTGGACCCCCTCCTCACACTGTTTAGCAAGTGCTACAACCAACGTGGGTACCTCGTCCACACGACACTTGCACATAACCTTACCGGCTAGTATTTGGGTCACCACTTTCACTGCTTTATCATTGATGATGGATATGGCGTAGCCCCTTTTCTTCTTTGCCAGCTTGTACTTTTTCTTCATGGCCTCCGCAATGGCCAAGTCACTTCTCTTCCCTTTCGAGATGTCTGCAGGGTCCCATCCTTTGCATGGGAGTCAGGAAATGCTATGAATCAAGTCTACCATGATGGGGATGGGCTCCTCCAGCCACAAACACCCATCATGCACCAAGTAGAGTAGCTGCCTGATGACGAAAATGGTTATTAGGGCACGATGGAAGTGCAACACCTAGAACAGGTTAAGTAGCCTGGCATTTTCCACTCCACGTAACCACTTTCGTGGCTCTAATTCTGTAAACCCACTGCATTGTTCTGCTTGGGCTTCATGAGGTGTGAGGTATCAAGGTGAGGGAACTTCTTGTGTTCAGCAAGGTCCCAATCTTCAAATTTTAAGCTCGGCACCCGTCCTAGGTGCATGCCCTAAAACATAATGTTGTCTAGGAGGAACAGGGTCTGGAGCAAGCTCTTGGTCTTCTTAAGGTCCTTGGGTACTTTAGCCTTCCCTTTCTATGGGGCGAAATAGGCGAACAACTTTTTTAGGGGGTGCGCAAGCTTAGTTTCCTCCTCCATGCCTTCATCCTCATATTCTGTGATGATAAGATGCTCCAGGTCTTCTTCTTCTTCATCGATCTCTATGGTGACAGCTTTCCCCTTCTCCCCCATTGATAGCTTGGTGCGCAGTAGGTTCCGCGGGGACACACATACGAGAACCACCACTTTTTTTTCCTTCTTGGGTCTTGGCATGCATGGTGATTTCAGGATTTCTGTCATAATCTCAGCACCTTCCAGAGCATCCCCCATAGTCAGGGCTTGCACGGCCTCTTCGGTGTTCATTTATGTTATCTCCATAACTTCCTCAATTGTTGCCATCGTGTCTGTCCAGAAATCTAGCACTCGTGAACTCAAGGGCTTAATCAATGCTCGACACACAACAATCAGGGCTCTACTCAATAGCTCAATTCACAAATGACCAAGTGTTGTTTTCTAGGCATCCCCTTGTAATTTATAGTGATTTTTGAATTTGAATTCGACTGTTCCCTCCAAATCTGGTTCATTAATACTCCCTTGGCATAAAATTTTCCCAAATCTTGCCCATAAATCGCGTCTTAAATTCTTGCCACCTGCTCCATTTGGTCTTAAGTTGAGAATCCCATCATGAATAGTGACTTCAACGGTCACTTTCTGGCCAACCCACGTGATAGTGCAGCCCCCCGTGCGCAGTCACGGACCTTGTGACTCTTTGATTTTGCACACAGTTCTAACCTTGCACAACTCCTAGGCAGAATAGTTTATAGTCACGCACTTCCTTTCAACTACCTAGAGTGCTAAGACTATACATTCCTCAACAAGTCAGGTGGACACACCACCTGTGTAAAGTTTCATCCTGTCATCCATCATGATTCCTGAAAAATACCCACCTTTTATTGTTACAGGTGGCATCGCACACTTTATCATCTGCAACGCACCACTCTGGTCAATTTGCTTAGTAATGTGCGGTCCAAGCCATGGCATCATATTGATCAATTCGCGGTGATAGGCCTCAATCCTGTCATCATGATCGTGTGCATCCTATCTTATCACCCTGGTCTTGTTACTAAGAAAAGCATCCTTTACCTCATCCTCTAGCTTCTTGACTTCTGTGTCCACCAGAGTGCTTTTCTTCCTTAATCGTACCATTTCTTCTTCAAGTTCTTGGGGCCTAGAATTTCACTATTGGATTTCTTCTTCCAAGGTTCCATGAATTGTCGTATCTACCAATGCTATCATGCGCGGTCTAAGCTTTCCATGTACTATAGGGCTTATAATGTTTGCTTTATACTCCAGCCTTGGTGGTGCCTATGCGATCAGGTTCTTGCACGCGGTCCTATAAGCCCATAGAACCACTGGTACGCATAGGTCCCAGTCAGTCCACTTTGCATTGTGGACCTTGTTTGTCACTTCACATACTTTGTTAAAGGCTTCTATGTGGATATCCTTATACGCACTTGGTCTTTCCATACACCATGGTCCCAACTGGAGGGGTCGTTCGCACCATTGCCTTACCCGCACCTGCTTGCTAATCATGTCTCCTACTGCAAGGACGATGTTCATTCATGCAGGTTTCACATCATATGCCTCTATCCACCTAGATATTTGGGCGCATGGGCCGGTTTGTCTGATAATATTGTTTGTTAATTGCATTGGAGGCTTCCCAAGCTATATGTGCATCATCCTTCTACATTCGTGCCAGTCCTCAAAACTTTTTTGGTGCGTCCCCCGCCATCTTGCGAGTGCAGCTCGCACTACCCATTTTAGAGCATCAAAAAGTTGTTGTTTCGATACTTCTCTTTCAAATTTGTTCAGGAAGTCATCCACCTCACTTAACTTGTCATTTATAGGCGGATCTCTTACCTCTGCTGCTACGCAGTGCAACGATCTCGTCATTATGTTACATCTGAGCATGGTTACCTCGTGTAACTAGTTCAGCCATCGTTCTATCTCCTCATCAGAATCTAATGTGCAGGAGCTTTCGCACTCCCATGAGATTCGGCCATCCATAGTTGGATTTACCCAATCTTTCTCCCATGAGGTTATCTTGTATATGTAGTCCAAGTCATTGTCACTATCGTAGTCGCCCACCGACTCTGTGTAGCACGATCCTTCTGCAAGTTCTAAAGGTACCACTACGTGTAGTGACTTTTTCTCAAAGATCATCTTGCACTTCTTTAGATTTATCACTCCATTCATGTCAGTGGCCCAATCTATTCCCAATAATGCAGGGTAGGGATCATGGAAAATTTTAAGGGCGAATGTTCGCCCTTAGGTGAAATTAAGGGGTTTTAAATTTTTAATGGGTGAATATTTTGTATCATAGTACATTTTTACAAATCGTATCAAATAGCCCACCTTATTTTAAGGGAGAGGGTAAAAAAGGTAAATTTAGCCCTTGAAATTAGGAGTTACAACCTTCCATTCGCCCTAATTTTCAAGAATAGGTTTTATTTAAGTGAATCCTATGGGCCAAATACCATATTTATAAAAAGAGGTATGGTAAATTAATAAAAATATAAATAAATGAGAAGTATGGTAAATAAATAAAACACTTTTTTATATTTACTCCATAAGTCATCTTATATACATGCAAGGGTGTAAACAAATAAAAATATAAATAAAGTGGAGGTATGGTAAATAAATAAAACCTCTTTTATGTTTAGTCCATAACCCTCTATTTAAGTGAATCCTATGGGCCAAATACCATATTTGTAAAAGAGGTATGGTAAATTAATAAAAATATAAATAAATGCGAGGTATGGTAAACAAATAAAACATTTTTTTATATTTACTCCATAAGTCACCTTAAGAACACTTAAAAAATGTGTGATATTTAGGTGAAACCTATGGGCAAAATACTATGGGCCAAATACCATGGGCTAGATTATTATTACTACCATGCAAACAAACATTATTAACCCTAATATTAGTATTAATAAAAATAAAAATGGCACATGGTATTGACCCATGGTATTCACGTGGAATGTATAGGTGAAACCTATGGGCAAAATACTATGGGCCAAATACCATGGGCTAGATTATTATTAATACCATGCAAACAAACATTATTAACCCTAATATTAGTATTAATAAAAATAAAAATGGCACATGGTATTGACCCATGGTATTCACATGGAATGTAGC